>WUWR02000339.1:0-17936 GCA_009982885.2 Hyles vespertilio | reverse complement strand
TTCCCCTCGCGGGAAAATCCCTTACGACCATCCACCCCGGAGGGGCGGGGGGGTGTCGGACTCACCGGTGCGCCCCTTCGGCCCAGGGAGACTGAAGCTGGTCGGGTCCCTAGTAGTTGCGCACCGAAATACCGACTAAAAAACCAAGAGTTGGCACCTCGGGTGCACTTGGAGGACGGCCCCGGGATACGCCTGAACAACGCCGCCAGGACCGCCTCATGGTGCATCTGACGCTTAGAGCGACGCGGTTCAAACGCCTGTGGCGTTACGTCTCGAGGCCGCCAGGATAGGAAGGCGGCCCCGTTGTGTGGCTCTGCGGCGCAGGGTTAGTTTGGCGTCCCGGAGCCCTAGTCGTCGTCTGGGGACGACGAGAGGGACGTTTGAATCACGATCCCCTCGTGCTCTCCTTCTGCACATGACGCGCTCGCAGAAGGCGAGCATGGCTCGCCACGACCTCTGGCTCACGACCATCGGCGGCGACTCACTGCCGGGCAGCGAGAAGGTCTCCACCCAAAAACCGCGTGCGAGCGCTGCGCTCCTAGTCCAGGGCTGGGCATCCTCCATGTGTGCTGGGGCACGTGTCTCGCGGCAGTTGCCACAGTGGTGGCACACGGCGGACCTCAGCTCCGGTAATCGCACAAGTTACGCACCGAAAGCAACCGTTGCCCGGTGAGCACCTGCGTCAGCCTGATGTCGGGCACCGTGGCGCCTCTCCACCACTTTTGGATGACAGGTCGCACTGCCGCGACGGTACCTCGTACCACCTTGTGCTCTCCAGCCGTGAACTCCACTCCCTCCACGGCCAGGGTCCTGCGGAGGGAGACCAGCATGGCCTCGACCTATCGGGACACCAGTCTTGCCCGCGCTGGGACGCTCCTCTCGTCCCAAAGAAACTGAAGAGAGGGTCTTAGCGTCCAGCTCAGGGGCAGAGTTCCCGCTAGAAGCAGGCCCCGCCTCGTGCGAGACGTGCGGTAACCCCTGACGATTTAGCTGCGCCAACATGCGCGCGGAACGGTGCCAGGCGTACGCAACGAGGGTCAGGGATCGGCCAAACGGGACTCCGTAGAGGGCCCATGGACCGCAACGACTCCAGCATACAGGTTTCAGGCAAGGGATGCCGGACCATCGGTGTTGGGCAGCAGGGCGACCAGTGCGCACGCCGCCTTCACCAGCTTCGGCGACAAATTCTCAAATGCGCGCGGAAAATCCCATCGGCTGTCGAGGAATGAGGCCAAGATACTTCTGCTCGAGCCGACGGGAACCCGCACGCCCGTCCACTGTGAGGTGGGCCTATGTGGGGGCCCACACCGGAGGTCCGTGTGGAAACACACGGCCTCGGTTGTTCAGGGCCACGTCACCGAGGCCCAGTCGCCCGAAATCCTGCCAACCCCAGTCCCGTAGCAAAAGAGGATAGCAGGGCGGTATCCTGAGTACTGGCCGTTCGCTGTCACCAGTGTGTCGCCGCATAGCAGACGACAGCGACGCCCCGAAGGTGGTACCGACGGAGCACCAATCGTACCGATGTTCCACAGGACGGACCCAGAACTGATCCCTGCGGACACCGCACGTCCACCGCCTTCGTGCACCCCGTTGGCGCCGCGGATACCCCACGCACCTGTCAGAGAGGTCTCGTGCACCATGCGCAGGAGATAGGGCGGCCCTCGTGGTACCGCAGTGCTTCCAACGATGCAAAGCCCAGGGCATGGTGTTGAAAGCGTTGGCGAGTCGAGAGACACAGCCACCACGACTTTGCCGGGACACGCTTCTTCCGCCTGTGCCTTGAACGCAAAATTCGCGTGGATCGTGGACCGGCCCTGTGAAACCCGAATGGCAGTCCGCCAAGTCCGGGCCCGTGTCCTCAAAAGGGCTCGACGAGGCGCGCGGTGAACAATACGCTCAAACGCTTTGCACACCTCGTAGAGCAACACGAGGGCCGGTTAGGGCCGATGGCGACTTGCGGGTCGCCCTCCTTCCGAAGCAGGAAGCTTGCCCCGTCCCTCGCGACGGGCAAGATCACGCTCCAGGCAGCGGAGAAAAGGCCGCGGAGGCCTCGTACCAGCGGAGCGACTCGACGGCCAGCCCAGAACACAGGCCACGACCGGGCACCCGTCGAGCACCCCCCGGGGCCGAGTTTTTGCCACGCAGCCGACGAAGCACTGGCCGCCTCCAATTCTGCGGCGAAACCTCCGGGATGTAATCCCTTCCGAAAACGATGACGACGATGGCGCCGATGACCGTGGCGCATCGGGGAGAGTGAACTCCTCGGTGGCCGGGAACAAAGCCGGCGACGACGTCCTCGACGGGTCGGGTCAGGAGACTCTGGTCAGCGGGGGCGCCCCAGGGCGGAGTTTTTTCATCGCAATGCGATACGGTACGCCCCCATGGATATCTGTCGGAGGTTCTCCGGAACTCATCATCGCCGCAGCTTTGCTTCGGGCGAGGACCACCGCAGCGCTCTTTCGCTCTCTGTGGAGGTAGAGAAGAGCAGCCGTCTTGTTCGTCGTCCGCGGGGTCTACGGGTCCGACGACGACGGTGCCTGCGATTCTGCGGCGCGCGACTTGGCAAGGCCGCATGCACGCCCCCCCAAAGGCCCCCACCTCAGGCCGACCACACAGTACACCTGGCGTTCGCTGGGAGGCGGGTGGGTGGTGACCCGGGGCATGCGCGTCGAGACGCGCGACCCATCGCCACCCGAACCATACGCCTCTGCTCGACCCGCACCGGCCCGTCCGGTAACGGGGAGCACGCGCTGAATTAAGACGGGCCTCCTTCAACGCCTCCACATAGAGGCGTGTTACGGCCCATCGCCGGCCGACCATGAAACCGACAGTAGGACTACCAACGGGAATGGAACGGGGGACAGGAGGTCGGGACGCTGTACCGGTATATATAAATGGTTCTGACCAGCGACTCATCCTCGACCAGGACACTACAGTCTTGAAACACGGCGGGCAAGGGCCGGGGTGGCGAACGTCACATCCACCACCGAACCGCCGTTTTGTCGCCACGCACGTGTTTCCGACCCCCGATTCAGGACGACCAGCCCCCATGGAGATCGCCCATTCCTCCAGGCCTCGCCCCGCGCATCGGTCACCGACGAACCCCAGGCCCAAGGATTTGGCGTTGAAGTCGCCGGCTACAAGCACCGGGCGAGGCTGACTGTCTTGCACCACCAGGGCCGCCAGACGACGAGAAAGTTTTCAAAGTCCGCCGGCGCTGTTAGGAGAGAAATACACACCTACTACCCAAATCCCTCCCAACAGAACTGCCACACATCCCGTGCCCTTCGCTACTTTTTCGAAGGGCGGGGAGCCGGCAGCGCCCCGTGTGGCGAATGGCCACCGAGCCATCCAGGTCCCCGCCCACTCATCAGTGTCGGGGACAGAGTGTGGCTCGGAGACGACAGCCACGTGGATTGACCATTCTGCCAGGGATGGACGAGCATGCCCTGTGCATCCCTGGCAGTGGTTAATGTTCGCCTGGAGGAAGTTTAGCGCCATTATGACTGGGCGATCTCCATCATCTCTGGGCGGGCTGGTTGCGGCCGCGCCACAGCCCCGGCGCCCACGCCGCGCTGAGTGCGGGGCGGGACCGAAGATGCAGCGCAGGCCTTACCGCCCACCCGGTGGTCCGCGGGTTTCCCGGCCATCCGCACAAATCGTGCAGTGCGGATCCGCGGAGCACTCTCGCGCCTTGTGTCCCGGTTTACCGCAGCGGTAGCAGAGCCCGCTACGGTCGCACTCGCCGGTGCATTGGACCCGCACATGCCCTTTGTACAGGCATCGGTAACAACGCATGGGCCGGGGCTCGAGCAGCCGTACTGCCGCCGCCACCCAACCCACGAGAACGCGTCCCGCCTTTACAACCTTCTCCGCCGCCTTCGCTGGACAGCGGAGCCATACAGCGCCCAAGGCCCGAGCGCTCGTCCCGGATCTCCCCGACCTTGATGTCATCGGAGGAGCACTCGCCAAGACGGGCGACGGCCGCTGCGACTGCCTCAGGGCTGGCTGAAGCGTCCAGCCCCGAGACCCGCAGCTCCGCAGTCTTCACAGGCCGAGAGACGCGAACGTTCTCCTCCGACCCACGAAGGACCTCCCTCATTTGGCGATGAGGAGTCAGCCCTCGCCTCCGACTCGGCCGGGCACCTCAAAGAGAAAAGCCCGGTGGCTATGCGCCTAGACTTCAGCCGGCTGTTATACCGAGGCTGGCCAGGTCCACCTTCTTCTGGACCTCACGCAGGACTTCTGCATAGGTAACTCCCCGCTTCAACGCCTCCGGCGTCACCGTGAGAGTCACGGCGGCTTTGCGCGGGAGGCGGAGCTGGGAGCAGCCCTGCGCATGGTCTGGGCTGGCTTTTGAGCCACCCGGGACTTCTTCTTTCCCCTTCTGTCTACCACGGTCAACGGAGCCTCTGCGGACGTGGCGGGCTGGGGAGGCGGACGCGATACTTGCGACGGCTGTCTGAGCGGGGCCCGTTTACGGTTCCCCCTATTTCGCTTTCGCGATTCCCGCGGGGCCACTATCGGCGGCCTTGGTGCGACTGCTGCTGGCCGGGCTTCTGCAGCAGGCCTGCTGGCAGCTGCCGTGGCAACCCTACTACCGCCCGCCCCTAGTGCGGGCCACGATGCATCTAGCCCTCCCTGTGGCAGGCGCTGGTGCTGAGAGTCTGCCTGAGCTCTCTTACGATCCGCAGCCAGTGGAGGCCTGAGGATAGGCTCTGGAGGCAGCCGCATGGCGAAAGCCTCCAGTTTGGCATCCACTTTCGCCATGTGTATTTGTAGTTCCTTCAGTGGATCCACCTCCGAGGACACCCCGATTCAGATGTTGGTCGATCCATCGAGCTCAGCTTTGCCATGAGGCTCTCCAGGATCTTCCCTTGCGCAGTAAGCGCCGCCTCCAGCGCTGACACTTTCTCCCGGAGTGTAGCCTTCTCGGCCTCCATCCGCGTTAGCTCCGCGGAGGCCGGTTCCTCGGCCAGCTCAAGCAGCTCAGCCACGCTGTCTTTCAGCTCCTTAATGTAAGTGCCCTTTAAATTGTGGGCCGTACGAGCAACGTGGTTGAGTCGCTCCGCCATTCGAGACAGAGCCTCTCTACGAGTAGCCGGGGCCGCTTCCCTTGGAGCTGGCTTCGACCAGGGGTGCGCTTTCTTGGCCCTTCTTAGCTCAGCCTCATCGGCCTCCATCATTTCGACTTCGGCGACACGCTCCTCGTTAAGAGCCGCCTCATACGCCACTTGCGCCCTGCTAAGAGCGTCGTCCTCTGCGTCCTGACTCCACACTGGGGCCGGAGGTCTGCGTTTCTGTTTTTTTTGTGGCAGCTCGGGAGTCGGTCTCTACCGTGCTACCACTGCCGTCGCTAGCCCTTGGCCGCTTTTCAGCAGGGCGAAGTGCCCGCTGCCTTGTGCGGCTTTTCTTCACCTGCGAAGAGTCGCTGCTCATCCCGGACTCCGAGTCAAAGTCGCTGGATGGCGCGTTCCTCTCCGCAGGTTGTTTCTTCGACGAACTTGCTCGACTGGACACTCGAGAGTTGTCCGAATCGGGCAGTCTTTCGACTACAACTGCACAGTCAATAGATTTATTTGAGTTTTTATTTTGTGAATATCCATTTTTGTTCCCACGAGTATGGGGGAAAAAGAAGGTCCGCCCAGGCAGTGCCCCCTGTACCTGGGTAAGCCTAGCATAACCCGCCAGAGGGTCGGCCGGTACTCTGGCGGGGGTCGCACTACAGACTGAACTGCCCATCAGCCATGCATCCCCTCGCGGTGCGCCGCCGCTTGGGATTCGGGGTACTTTTTATAGAGGCATCCTCCCTCGCGGTCCGGGCGGTTAAGCCAAGACCCTCGGTCGGCAGGAGTGCGAGACATGACCACAAACCTCACAACCGGATTACGATATGCGACGGCCACCGTGAGAGGGACACTCCCACAGCCCGCCCGGCGGCGGGGTAAGCGCACACCGGGCCCGCCGATGCCTCCGGGACAGAACCGGAGGTAGGCCCTGAGATGGGCCCCATCTAAAAACGACAGATGGAGGCAGCCGCCACAAAAGACAGCGACCGCCAAACCCCCTGCCCTCCCCGTCGGATATTCGCCGTCGGCCATAGTAGTTGCAGAGCTGCAACTACGATGACCCACGTTGCCCAGGATGCACCACGTGGAGGTTTCCGACTTCGCACCCCAACCTAACCTAACCTAACCTAACCTAACCTTTTTTTTTTTTTTTTTTTTTTTTTTTTTTTTTTTTTTTTTTTTTTTTTTTTTTTTTTTTTTTTTTTTTTTTTTTTTTTTTTTTTTTTTTTTTCTCGCGGGGAAAATCCCTTTACGGACCATCCCACCCCCGAAGGGGCGAGGGTGTGTCGGACTCACCGGCGCCTTCCGAGCCCAGCGAGATGTTGTGCCGCCCGTGGATGTGGACGGGCGGCCGCTGGGTCGGGTCCCTACCACAATACGCGCCGAAATACCGACTAAAAACCCCGCGTCGGCCACCATCGGTGCACTACAGAGACGGCCCCGGGTTACCGTTGAGCGGACGCGCCAGGACCGCCTCTTTGTGCACCGCCGCTTAGCGACGCGGCAAATGACGCGTGTTGCGTCACGTCTCGGGGGCCGCCAAGGTAGGGACGGCGGCCCCGTGTGGCCTCTGCGGCGCCGGGTTAGTTGTTGTCCCGGCGCCTCCTACGTCTCCTGTGGCGACGAGCGGGATCGGTCTGCTCCCGATCCCGCTCAGCGCTCTCCTTCTGCGACATGACACGTTCGCAGAAGGAGAGCATGGCTCGCCACGAACTCTGGCTGCCGACCATGGCGGCGACCACGGCCGGCAGCGAAAGGTCTCTTCCGACGACCGCGATGAGAGCGCTGCGCTCCTCGTCCCAGGCTGGGCACTCCTCTAGCGTGTGCTGGGCCGTGTCCTCACGGCAGTTGCCACAATGGTGGCACACGGCGGACTCCTCCGCTCCGGCTATGCGACACAGGTACGCACCGAAGCAGCCGTGCCCGGTGAGCACCTGCGTCAGCCGGTATGTCGGCGCGCCGTGGCGCCTGTCCAGCCACTGCTCGAGGACAGGTCGCACTGCCGCGACGGTCCTCGTACCAGCACTAGGGTTCTCCAGCCTGGAACGCCACTCCTCCACAGCGGACCTGCGGAGGGAGGCCAACAAGGCCTCGACCTCTCGGGGGACCAACCTCTGCCCACGCCCGGACGCCTCCTCTCGCCGGAAGAAAGCCGACGAGAGGGTCCTCGCGTCCAGCACCCAGGGCAGAGTTCCCGCCAATACGCAGGCCGCCTCGTGCGAGACCGTGCGGTAGCCCTGATTATTCGCTGCGCCACCATGCGCTGCGGACGATGGAGCAGGCGGACGCAACGATCGCCCAGGGACCCGGCCCAAACGGGACACCCGTAGAGGGCCATGGACCGCACGACTCCAGCATAAAGGTTTCGGCAAGGGATGCCAGGACCATCAGTGTTGGGCAACAGGCGCCCCAGTGCGCCCGCCGCCCTCACCAGCTTCGGCGACAACTCCTCAAAGTGCGCGCGGAAATCCATCGACTGTCGAGGACGAGACCGAGGTATTTCATCCTCGAGCCGACGGGAATCCGCACGCTCTCCACCGTGATGTGGGCCCCTGGCGGTGGCCCACACCGAGGTCCGTGGAAACACACGGCCTCGGTCTTGTTGAGGGCCACCGTGAGGCCCAGTCGCCGAATCCTGCTCACCACCAGTCCAGTACCGAACGAGGCGAGCAGGGCGGACCTCTGGAATGTCCTGGCCGTCGCTGTCACCAGTGTGTCGTCCGCGTAGCAGACCACAGCGACGCCCCGAAGGTTGGTACCACGTAGCACCCAGTCGTAGCCGATGTTCCACAGGAGCGGCCCAAGAACCGAGCCCTGTGGAACACCGCACGTCACTTCCCTGCGGTGCCACCCGTCGGCGCCCGGATACACCACGTACCTATCAGACAGGTACGAGTGCACCAGACGCCGAAGGTAGGGCGGAACCTCGTGGTACCGCAGTGCTTCTTCGATGCAGGCCCAGGGCATGGTGTTGAACGCGTTGGCGATGTCAAGAGACACCGCCACCACGACTCCACCCCGGGACACCGCACGCTCCGCTTGTGCCTTTACCCGCAGAATCGCGTGGACCGTCGACCGGCCCCGCCGGAACCCGAACTGGCAGTCCGCCAGATCCGGGCCCGTTCCCTCCAAATGCTCGACGAGGCGCGCGTGGACTACGCGCTCAAAGAGCTTGCACACCTCGTCGAGCAACACGATCGGCCGGTAGGCCGAGGGCGAATCTGCGGGTCGCCCCTCCTTGCGGAGCAGGACAAGCTTGCCCGTCTTCCACCGCGACGGGAAGATGCCCTGCTCAAGGCACGCGGAGAAAGGCCGCGGAGCCTCGTACCCAGCGACTCGACGGCCAGCACCCAGACACGACCGGGCACTCCGTCGAGACCCGGGGCCGAGTTTTTGCTCCGCAGCCGAAGCACTGCCGCCTCTAGTTCTTGCGGCGAAACCTCCGGGATATCCCTTACCGAAACCAACGACGATGGCGCCGGTGGACGTGGCGCCATCGGTGGAGGAGTGAACTCCTCGGTGGCCGGAAACAAGGCCGCGACGACGTCCTCCAAGAGGTCGGTCCGGAGACTCTGGGTCAAGGGGGGCGCCCATGGGCGGAATTTCCGCATCGCCACACGGTACGGGCGCCCCCACGGATCTCTGTCCAGAGACCTCCGGAACTCTTCGTTCGCCGCGGCCTTCGCTTGCGCGATGGCCACCCGCAGCGCTCTCTTCGCCTCTCTGTGGAGGTCGAGAAGGTGCTGCCCCTGCTCGTCGTCGCCGGGTCTACGGGTCCGACGACGACGGTGCCTGGCGAGTCGGCGGCGCGCGACCTGGCAAGCCGCGCGCAGCTCTGTGAGCTCGGCCGACCACCAGTACACCTGGCGCTTCGCTGGGAGGCGGGTGACCCGGGGCATGGCCGCGTCGCAGACTCGCGACATCGCCACCCCGAACCATTCCGCCTCTTCCTCGACCCGCACCGGCCCGTCCGGCACGGGGAGCCACGCTCTGAACAATGGCAGCTTCCTTCGCGGCCTCCACATCGAGGCGCTTCGCGGCCCAACGTCGGCCGCCCGTGAATCGGGCAGTCGGACCACCACCGGACTGGCGGGTGGAGACCTGGGAGGATGAGACGCTGAACCGAATGTAGAGATGATCGGACAGCGTCTCCTCCTCAACCAAAACCCTCCAGTCCCGAACACGGCGGGCAAGGGCCGGGGTGGCGAACGTGACGTCCACCACCGAACCGCCGTTGTGCCGCACGCACGTGTTCTCCGACCCCCGATTCAGGACGACCAACCCGATGGAGATCGCCCATTCCTCCAGGGCCTCGCCCCGCGCGTCGGTCACCGACGAACCCCAAGCCGAGGATTTGGCGTTGAAGTCGCCGGCTACAAGCACGGGGCGAGGCTGGCTGTCATGCTGCACCAGGGCCCCCAGGCGCGCGAGGAAACTCTCGAATTCCGCCTGGGACCTGTTGGGAGAGAAATAGACTCCCACTATCCACACCCCTCCCACCAGGACCGCCACGCATCCCGCACCCTTCGCTACTTTTTCGAAGGGCGGAGAGCCGGCGGCGCCCTGGGTGAAGACGGCCACCGAGCCATCAAGGTCCCCTGCCCAGTCATCGCTGGCAGGGACAGAGTATGGCTCGGCGACCACAGCCACGTGAATCAACCACTGCGCCAGGGACTGTTCGAGCATGCGCTGTGCTCCTTGGCAGTGGTTGATGTTCGCCTGGAGGAAATTTAAGTCCATCTATGTATGGGCGATCTCCATCGCCTCAGGGTTGGACGGTTGCGGCCGCGTCGCAACCTCGGCTCCCACACCGCGTTGAGTACGGTGCGGGACCGAGGAGGCAGCGCAGGCCTTACCGCCCACCCGGTGGTCCGCGGGTTTTGCCGGCATCTGCGCATATTGCGCAGTGCGGGTCCGCGGAGCACTCTCGGGCTTTATGGCCTGGTTTACCGCAGCGGTAGCAGAGCCCGCTGCGGTCGCACTCGCCGGTGCATTGAACTCTTACGTGCCCCTTATAGAGGCATCGGTAGCAGCGCAGGGGCCGGGCCTCAAGCAGCCGCACTGCCGCTGCCACCCAACCAACGAGGACGCGCCCCGCCTTCACTATCTTCTCCGCTGCCTTGGCTGGGCAGCGGAGCCACACCGCACCCAGGCCCGAGCGCTCGTCTCGAATCTCCCCGACCTTGACTTCGTCGGGGGAGCATTCGCCGAGACGGGCAACGGCCGCTGCGACTGCTTCGGGGGTGGCTGAGGCGTCCAGCCCCGAGACCCGCAGCTCCGCAGTCTTCACGGGCCGGGAGACGCGCACGTCCTCCCCCGACCCGCGAAGGACCTCCCTCATTTTAACGATGAGGGAGTCGGCCTTCGCCTCCGACTCGGGCCCGGGCACCTCGAAGAGGTAAGCCCCGGTGGCTATTCGCCGCGACTTCAGCCCGGCTGTGATGCCGAGGCTGGCCAGGTCCACCTTCTGCTGGACCTCACGCAGGACTTGTGCGTAGGTTACTCCCCGCTTCAACGCCTCCGGCGTCACCGTGAGAGTCACGGCGGCTTTACGCGGGAGGCGGAGCTGGGGAGCAGCCCTGCGTGGGGCCTGAGCCAGCTGTTGGGCCGCCCGGGACTTCTTTTTGCCCCTCTTTGCCACCACAGTCCACGGAGTCTCCGTGGATGTGGTGGGTTGTGGGGGCGGGTGTGGCGTCTGCGACCGAGGTGGGGCGCGTTTGCGATTGCCTCGGGCACGTCGTCGCGGTTCTCGTTCAGCCGCTTGTGCTGGAACCGGAGCAGCTGCAGTTGGCCGGGCTGTCGTCGCAGTCACTTTCGGCCGGGGAGCTGCTGCAGGACGACCAACAACCGCAGGGGCAGCCTTTGTTTTTCCCGCTCCCAGGGCAGGCCATGAGTTGGCCGATATTCCCACGACGGGTGGCTGCGGCGTCGGGGCTGACTTGGCCCTGGCCCGGTCGGCGGCCAGCGGAGGCCGGAGAATCGGCTCTGGAGGCAGTCGCATGGCAATTGCCTCCAGCTTGGCATCCACTTTTGCCATGTGCACCTCCAGTAACTGCTTCAGGGCGTCCGCCTCCGAAGTTCCTGAGCCTACCACCGACTCAGCCGCTGGCCGCCGCGGCCCGACCGTCGCCATCAGGTCCTCTATCATTTTCCCTTGGGCGGTCAGGGCTGCCTCCAGTGCCGTCACTTTTTACCCGGAGGGTGCGGTTCTCCTCTTCGACCCTGGCGAGCTCTGCGGAGGCAGGCTCTTGCGCCAACGCCAGCAGCTCAGACACGCTCTCATTAATGTCCCGGACGTACGTTCCTTTTAGGTGTCCGGACGTGCGAGAGACGTGTTGGAGCCGCTTAGCCATCCGCGTCAGGGCCTCACTGCGGGTAACCGGCGGCGCCTCCTTTGGAGCCGGCTTTTTCCATGGATAAGCCTCCTTGGCCTTCCGCAGTGCGGCCTCTTCTGCTTCAAGCATTTCAGCCTCGGCGATGCGCTCTTCTTCGACCGCTACCTCGTACGCCGACTTCGCTCTTGCCACAGCGTCGTCTTCTCCGCACGAGGTGTGCGCTGGCGCCGGGGGCCTCCGCTTCTGCTTTTTCGTGGCAGCACGGGAGTCCGTCTCCGCCGTACTGCCACCATCACTTGCTCTCTGCCGCTTTTCAGCGGGCCGTGACCCTCGCTGTCTTGTGCGGCTTTTCATCGCTCGCGATGAGTCGCTGCTCATCCCGGACTCCGAATCGAAGTCGCGGGGTGGCGCGTTCCTCACCGCAGGCGGTCCCATTAGGGAAGGTGCCCGACTGGACGCTTGTGAAGTGTCCGAGTCAGGCAACCTTTCCACCACTACGGAACAATCTTTTGTTTTCTTGTTTTTTAATGAAATATTCATGATGTTCCCACGAGTATGGGGGAAATGAAGGTCCGCCCAGGCAGTGCCCCCTGTACCTGGGTAAGCCTAGCGTAACCCGCCAGAGGGTCGGCCGGTACTCTGGCGGGGGTCGCACTAGAGACTGAACTGCCCATCAGCCATGCATCCCCTCGCGGTGCGCCGCCGCTTGGGATTCGGGGTACTTTTTATAGAGGCATCCTCCCTCGCGGTCCGGGCGGTTAAGCCAAAGACCCTCGGTCCGGCAGGAGTGCGAGACATGACCACAAACCTCACAACCGGATTACGATATGCGACGGTGACCGTGGGAGGGACACTCCCACAGCCCGCCCGGCGGCGGGGTAAGCGCACACCGGGCCCGCCGAAACCTCCGGGACAGACCGGAGGGTGACCCAAATGGAGGGTCTCGCCTGCAACGACAGATGGAGGCGGCCGCCACAAAAGACAGCGACCGCCAAACCCCCTGCCCTCCCCGTCGGATATTCGCCGTCGGCCATCGTAGTTGCAGAACTGCAACTACGATGACCCACGTTGCCCAGGGTGCACCACGTGGAGGTTCCCGACATCGCACCCCAACCTAACCTAACCTAACCTAACCTAACCTAACCGAGTCGCACTCGATCCGCGGTCGAGAGAGCATCATTTTTAAAGAGCTCCGCACGGAAAAAATCGTAAAAATAGTGAAAAGTGAAGTGAGAGAGACGTGCGATACGTCAAATGTGCGGAAAGTGACACCCTATAAAGTGCAAATAGTGTCCTGACCCGGAAGTGCGACATTCAAAAAGTTTTGACTAAAAGAACTAACTTTTGAGGTTACAAAACTAGTTTTCGGCCTGGCGCTCGGAATCTAGATCGACGACCCTACCAATTTTTTGGTGCCTCCTTGTAGCCCTTTTTAAGCCGCATCCAACGACACCTCCCTTTCCGCGAGCCGATTGGAAACTCGCGGAACAGGAAGCAAAAAAAAAAAAAAAAAAAAAAAAAAAAAAAAAAAAAAAAAAAAAAAAAAAAAAAAAAAAACAATCACCACGTGGCCACGAGGTCTGACTTCCAGCTGCGGCGGCAACTTCTGGCGATTGGAGCAGTAGGCTGATACGGCAAGGGACCTGGAACCATCCGAAAATTGGGGAAAAAAGAAGCCCGAAATTCGAATAGTAAGCGAAATTGTTAAAATTTTCGAAAAATTTAAAATTCAAACCTAAATTACGCGGAAAACGAAAGCGACACCCTATGCTTTTTATAATTTTTCCTTAAAGATATCCATAGAAATACTCATATGCCAAAATTTTAGATTTTTCTGATAAGCCAATTTTGAATTATAACCAAAAAAAACAAAATTTTCAAACACGTGTTTGTCTTTTTAACTTACTTTTAGATATTTTTTAAATGGTAGAAAATAGTGCTTAAATTATATAACATCTAGTATTTTTTTTTCAAAAAAAAAAAAAAAAAAAAAAAAAAAAAAAAAAAAAAAAAAAAAAAAAAAAAAAAAAATTCTCTTATAGTTTTTATGATATTCAATTTTTAACATTAATTAGCTTATTATTAATTCATTAATTCATATAAAATTATTCTGGTACATAACAGTATAGGGTGGACAATTCCACGAATTTTTGAGCCCAAACACGGGCTCCCTACGATAAATAGGAGAGAAGTTAGAAAAATTCGGACGTCTTGGCGGCCATTTTGAAAATATTCAAACTTCTGCATCTCAAAAACTATTTGTCGTAGAGAGTTGCGGTTTTGGATCTCATAATATTTAGGACCAGGCCTTTATCATAGGACTGAAAAAAGGGACCAAAAATTTTCCTGTAAAATTTTTGAATAGACCACCCTGGTATATCCGGGAAGTCACCACGAGTCAAACGAGCCCAAACTCGGGTAGTTTTGATCAATAGGGGCCGAGAAATAGGTGAAAACCAAATTCCGACCGCCATCTTTGAAATATTTAAACACCGGTATCTCAGTTGTCTTTTAAGATAGACTGCCCGAGTTTGGGCTTGTTTGACTCGGCTTTGGAAGGCCTATCACATGGCCATTTCAAAATTGGGCTAAAATATTTTTGACGAAATTAAAAATTTTTTTGTGACAAAATTTGACCCAACTAGTCTGTAAGTAGCAAATAAGTTTAACCTTAGAACCATTTTGTAAGATTTTACTTTAAAATAGGATAAATCGATAAAAGTCTATAATAATCTTATTATATATTATTTTAACTTTACTTTTAGTCGTTTTAAGTATAAGTTATAATTTATCCTTACTTACCTGATTGTGACGCGTTCACGACGAGCTGCTTTTACACCACCTGAAACAGAAAATAACATTTAGATACATATACATATATTAACACATATAAAGACAATCTTATAGGCTCTATACACCTCTAAAGATATTACCGTACGTATTAATATTGAGAGTTAGGGAGTTTTTACACTCAATAACTAGACCAAGGCGTTTTAAACACCGCTAGCCCTTTACACTTGCAGGTGTCTTAACTAAGTGACGCATACCCCTAAAGTACTTACCACCTCTGGCCATATTACAACATGTTCGGCTTCCGAACACCCGCAAAGGACACCAGAGCAACGAGCAAATCCCCAGAAAAAAGACAAAGCCCGAGGGAGAGCACCGGGACAAAGGTTGCGCAGGCGCGGCAGAGTCTGGAAGCCCAGATGGAAAGACCAGATGGGTCCGGCCCTGCGGGCCTGCGAGGCCGAGGCGAGGGGTCCCCTTGCGGACACAAAGGACAAACAAAAAAGAGTACCACGGCAGTCTCGCCGCCTGGGGGCACCGGGGGTATAAGTCGAGTTGCGGAGGCAAAGCCTGCCTATTAAAAATAAAACTTCAGATTAATAACAGCCGGAATTTAAAACCGAAATTAAAATGAAGTCCTGGAAGCCACGGATAGGCTTTACAAATTAGTCACAGAATGCGAGGCGGATAGGAAAAAGGAGAAGAGAAAGGAGGCGGAAGATCTGACCCAAAGCCCGGATCCTGTCCCGAAAGCAGGAAACGAAGATATAAAACGGGACGTCCTAATAAGAAAAATGGACGAGCATATGAACTTGCTGGAAAAGAATAGGATTGAGATGTGCAAGCTAAAAGAAGAAATAGAACTGAACAGGGAAGAGATGATAAAGGGCGAAGTTACGCCGCAGTTGTGACAGGCCCCAAAGATGGGGAACAAACACCGATGCACTCCATAGTCGTAACGGCGACCGATGAAGGGGCATCAGGTGAAGAAATATTCGACAGAATAAGGTCAACCCTCAATGCAAGGGAAGAGGGAATGAGGATAGACAGGATCCGTAAAGCAAAGGACAGGAAAGTCATAGTTGGGTGCAGATCGAAGGAAGAAATAGGGAGGATTAAAGAGAGGATCAGGACAGCGGGAAATGGGTTAAAAATGGAAGAGGTTCAAAATAAGGAGCCGATGGTCCTGATTAGGGACGTTCTATCCTATAATAAGGACGAAGACGTCGTGCGGGCACTTCTCACCCAGAACAAAGGCCTGCTGGGAGACGTGTGCGGGGACGGCTCTTGCCTGAAAGTAAAATTCAGGAGGCGGGCGAGGAACCCGCACGCGTCTCACATTGCGGTCCAAGTTCCGGCCGTCGTGTGGAAGCGACTCACGCAAGCGGGGGTCGGTCCACATAGACGTGCAACGGGTGAGAGTTGAGGATCAGTCCCCACTGATACAGTGCTCCCGCTGCCTGGGCTACGGGCATGGAAGCGGTTCTGCCGAGAACAGGTGGACGCGTTGCAGTCACTGTGGGGGCGCTCACCACAGGTCGGAGTGCGCCGACTGGTTGGCGAGGGCGCCCCCCGACGTGCTGTAACTGCGCAAAAGCCAAGCTCGGCGGAGCCGAGCACAATGCTTTTAGCCCAGATTGCCCCGTGAGGAGGAAGTGGGATGTCCTGGCGAGATCCGCCGTAGCGTATTGCTAAGGTGGATCCCAGGAACCCAGATCAGACTTCATCCCCAGCGGGCGCGGGGCCGACATCCGTGGCGCAAGCCAACCTCCAGAGAAGCAACTAGCAACGCTAGAGTTTCTTCTGGAGGCCCAAACAGCGGAAGGTCGACTTCGCGCTTCTCCAGGAGCCCTATGTGTCAGGGTAGAATGAGGGACCACCGGGGGGTAAGGATCTTCCAGGGAGGAAACGGGCAGGGGGGCCGCGGTCAAGTCAGCCATTGCAGTGTTCCAATGACGACTTGACAGTGACCCAATGCCCGTCCCTTACCACAACCAACATCACGGTGGTGAAGATCCTGACCGGGGCCCGCGATACTAGCGGTCATCTCATCTACTTTGAACCCGACAAACCAATAGGGCCATACTGGAGCAACTGGGGAACATAGTTGGAAAACTGGGATCCACAACATCCTTATGGGGGGCGACACAAACGCCAAGAGCGTGTGGTGGGGCAGCGGGGACACCGATTCCAGGGGGGAAGCAATGGCAGGGATGCTGGAGGAAAATGGATTGCAGGTGCTCAATGACGGCCTGTTTCCGACGTTTGAAAACCGTCAGAGGTGGAAGGCTCCTTACGAGCCATATAGACGTCACGGCATGCTCGGAGGACCTTCTCAACCTGGTGGAGGACCTGGACAGTGGATACACGATGGCGAGCTCTGACCACAATGCTATAAAGTTCAAAATGAATAAACCAAATAAAATATAAACAACAAATAACAAAACAACAAGAAAATACAATACAAAAAAGGCTAATTGGAACCGGGTTAATAATAAACTGGAACAAATTATAGTAGATAGCAAAATAACAGAGGAAAATATAAATAACCTAAAAAACAAATGGAAATAGATATACTATAAATACATTTATAGATATCATATCCAAACATGTTCAGAACCTTACAAAAAATAAAACAAAAATACATGAACTTACCATGGTGCAAAGAGTCGCCGGGATGAGAAAGAAGTCACCACATGAGAGAAGAATCCGATGCGCAGCGCCGGTACGAAGACCCAAGGTTTTCGCCTGAGTCCTCAAGCAAAAGAAAATATGACTTAGCAGCAAGAGGCACCAGGTGGGAGTTGGAAGGAGTTCTGCAAGGTGCGAACAAGGACAACATCTGATGGAGTTAAGGTTTATAGAAGGTAAGTAAACAGCATTAGACTGCCATTGCAAAGTGGGGGACGGTTCTCAGCTCAAAGAGTCTGCAGAATTTCTGCAGTAACGTTTACCCCGAAGACGATCCGCTGTCAGACCTCAGACCATCAGAGGACAAGAGAAGCCCGCTCGAGTACAGAGTAGTCAATGCTGAGACCCTGACCACATTTGATCGAAGAACGACACGCGGCCACCACGCTTTAACCGAAGAAGGCAACAGATCCTACTGGCTACAGCGGACATCTCTTCAAAAAACCATCGTAGACCACCCGGGATGTTCCTATCATGGCAAATAAGTGCTGGAGCTTGGCCACTTCCGGCCACCTGGAATTAGGCTACTGTTATCTTCCCCGTAAGCCTGCCCAGATGACTCTACCACTAAGTCCTACAGACCCTAGGCCTTTGCCGGTGATGGAAAATACTGGAGAGATGGTGGTGGTTCGAGTGAGGTTGCATTTCACCCTAGACGAGCCTCCGGCGTTTGGCTTTTATGCCCAAAGGAGCCCCGAGGACTCCCTCTATGTCCTAATGAACATATTCGTAATAAACTTGACAATAAAAGTAGTTGTTATAATATCATTAGACATAGAGGGACCTTCGATAGCGCCTGGTGCCGGCCAAAGAGTCCACTGGCGGATGAGGACTGTCCATTCAACGTCCGCAGGTTTGATTGATAGTTACTCGAAGCAGAGTTAATATTGCGAACGCAGGAGAGGAGTCGGAGAGATGGCCCCAAGGCTGCGTCAAGTCCTATTGGGGTCCCACTTTCTGGAACTGCTCTTGACCCACTACTATCTGACTGAATGGGAGGGGAGTTATGCCAAGCATTCGCGGACGACGTGGTGCTCGCGTTCGCGGGATA
>WUWR02000338.1:50000-55086 GCA_009982885.2 Hyles vespertilio | reverse complement strand
TCTTTGTTCTCTTTGAGGAGAGCGGGTAAACCAAAGTGGCCTGAAGACGCCGCCGAGAGGTCCGGGAAGAGTTTTCTTTTCTGCCTGAGCGTTCGAGTTCCATGGAATCCTATAGAAGGGAGATATGGTTCGGAACGCGAAGAGCACCGCATTTGCGGCGGTGTCCGGATACTCTCTGCGGACCTTGAAAATTCAGGTGAGGGATGTACGTGGAAATGTCGCGCCGGTTCGTACCCATATCCGCAGCAGGTCTCCAAGGTGAAGAGCCTCTAGTCGATAGAATAATGTAGGTAAGGGAAGTCGGCAAATTGGATCCGTAACTTCGGAATAAGGATTGGCTCTGAGGACCGGGGCGTGTCGGGTTTGGACGGGAAGCGGATGCGGCCGGTGCCGGGCCTGGTCGATGCTATCGTTGCCACTTCTCAACCTCGAAAGGGGGAGGGAGGGGGTGCGAGGGCGGAATCCGGACCCGCGTTCCGGCCTTCCGCGGATCTTCCTAGCCGTAAGGCCGCGTCGGTTTCGTCTCGTGCGCGATCGGCGCGGTTCTGTACGACCGCCGTTCAACGGTCAGCTCAGAACTGGCACGGACAAGGGGAATCCGACTGTCTAATTAAAACAAAGCATTGCGATGGCCCTCGCGGGTGTTGACGCAATGTGATTTCTGCCCAGTGCTCTGAATGTCAACGTGAAGAAATTCAAGCAAGCGCGGGTAAACGGCGGGAGTAACTATGACTCTCTTAAGGTAGCCAAATGCCTCGTCATCTAATTAGTGACGCGCATGAATGGATTAACGAGATTCCCACTGTCCCTATCTACTTGCGACCGGACCGCCGTGGCGATCGGACGTGCGCATTTGAGGCTCCGCGTTACGTAGTGCGCAGTGATCGGCTTAACGCGAACTTTTTATGCGGAACATCTGTGTTTAAAGTGCTAATACGTGTTAGTGCAGCCCCCGTGGTCGAGCCCCTCGTGTTCCCACGGGACAGCGTGTTGAGACAGGACTCCTCTTAACTATTTATTATATGTGTCATGTTAGTGTAGTTAGGATAGTTTCTGTATTTGTCGCCTTGTGCCGTCTTGACGCATTCTGTGTTTAGTTTGTGTCGTGTTAAACGTTATGTGTAAGTCCTATTTACCTTTATGTGCATATAACACGTAGTAAATAGTACTTTTTAGGTTAGATTAGATTAGATTAGGTTAGGAGCACGTGCTCTGCACGCGGTCATCACTAACATTTGACGTGTGACGTTCCGAGGTGTGACGTGTGACGTTTGACACTTGACGTTAGACCGTTGACTAACTTCACGGTCTGGTGCTATTAGTCCTTTGGCACACAGACACTGACAACAGCACCGACCGTCCGACCATCCTACTAACCGTCCTGCGGGCAGAAACACTTGTAGCACGAGCCCGAGCTCCACATGGATGAGGAGGAGGAGCGTAGGGCTTTTGCCCCGCGCCCGAGCATCGGCCGCAGCCCCCCGCATGGTCGGCCGACGTCACCGCAGGCGACACGCCGGCAACACGGCAGTGTTGCGGGTGCAAGCGCGCCAGCGGCACGTGTGGAGTCGGGATTGGGCCCGAACATAGGGGACAGTTCGAAGCGACCGTTGGGCTCGCCGGAGGAATTGCCGCCTCGTAGGCAGCGCACGGAACCGGCACGCAGAGAGCTCACTAGAGCCCCGCCAGCCGCTGGGATTCTATCAACCCCACCAGTGCCAGCAAGGCCTTCGATGTCAGAGGCCCCGGCAGGTGGGAAACTGGGAGGTACAGGAACTGGAACACAAACAGCCACGGGAACAGCGTCAACGAGGGCAGCAGCTACGACGACGGGAGCGGCTTCGGCGTCGACGACAAGCACAAGTAACACTACGGGAACAGGAACAGGGACTAGCACCAGCAGTGGGAGACTATCTAAGATGGTCTCCACGGAAACGGAGGAGGAACTACTGGACGGTATTAATACAGGCCTGCAGTCGATAATGAGCGTTGTCACGGGCCAAGGAAAGCTCAACAAGGCGGACGTTGGAGCCATCCAGGCGGCGGTTCAAAGCGTCGTTGCCCGATGTGGAATCTACGGGATCAGAGCCACAGAAGCGAAATATCGAGTCAAAATCCTCGAAGAAACGATCGGCAGGAAAGATGCGGAAATCGAACTGTTGAAGGCGACGGGAGGGACCAGCACCGCATCACATCAAACTCAACTGATGGCGCCTACGTTTGCCAGTACAGTGCGAGGGAGTAAGGGAGCGGCCCCGATAGCAATTCCGGCACCGACGGGACCCGTCTTGGCAATATACCCGTCTGAAACTGGATCTATACTTAAAACGGCTGATGACACAAAGGCGGAGCTAAAGAAAAACGTGAACCCGAGGGCGATAAACGCCCAGGTGGTGGGGGTGCGTCGCCTGGGGAATGGTGGGGTGCTAATGACCACGGCCAATGAAGAGTCGGCCAAGCGTATAAGGGACGCGGTTCCAGCTACTCTGCGGGTTACAGAGCCCAAACAGCGGTTACCTTTGTTGGCAGTCTCTGGCATATCAGAGGACCCGGATCCTAAGCAGTTCCTCTGCAATCTACATGCGCAGAACCTCAGCGACGACAGTGCATGGTCCCTGGAGGCACTGCAGAAGCAGGGGAAAGTCCTTTTCAAGAAGTCCCGCCGGGGTGGGGGGTCGACCACCGTCATCCTTGAATGCAGCGCCGCGCTCAGGACAAAGCTGTTAAGCATGGGCAGAGTCTATCTGGGATGGGACGTGTGTAGGGTGGAGGACCACGTAGCGGTAACCTGCTGCAACCGCTGCCAATGCTATGGCCACCCGGAGAAGTACTGCCGGTCTGCGGACATTGTATGCGGCAAGTGTGGCGAGGCAGGCCATCGTAGCTCCGAGTGCAAGGCCACCACTACGAAATGTGCGACTTGCCACCGGTTCGGGAAGAAGGACGCAGGCTCGCACGCAACAGCGGCAAGGGAGTGCCCAGCGCGAGCGCATGCAGAGAGCAGAATCGTGGCGACAACGAACTACATTCATGGTTAATCAACTGAAAATTGGGCAGATAAACCTGGGTGGAGGTGAACTAGCCACCACGGAGCTCCCTGCGCTGGCGGGCGACCTGGGCCTCGACATTGTTCTTGTCCAAGAACAGTACTCGAGGTCTGGGCTCGTCCTACAGCGAGGGAGCTCATCGCAGGCGGGGCTGCTGGTGCTTGCTCAAAACATCTCCGTGGCCACCCTACCACAGTGGACTACAGATTACTGCTTTGTAGCTCATATTGCAGAAGTTGACACCATTGTAATCTCCGGCTATTTCAAATACAGCGATGACCCAGAGCCGCACATCGAGCACATTGAAAATATCCTGCGCCATCTTCAAGGACGTAACGTCATTCTGTGCATAGACTGCAATGCCCACTCGCCGCTCTGGCATTGTTCAGAGGCACAGACCCGCGGGAGGGGCCCCATAGCGGATCGTAGGAGGTCGCTGGTTGAAGATTTCATACAATCACACAACTTGAAGATCGTTAATACGGAGGACCAACCAGCGACCTTCAGCACAGTAAACGGAGAGTCGAATGTGGACATCACCTTAACAACACGCGGGGTATTTGCGCGGGACTGGCGGGTCCACGACGGAGCGAGCACCAGTGACCACCGCCTTATCACCTTCACGGCGGGCCACTCAATGGCCAGACGGAGCACGATGGGGGGACAGCGCCACGACGAGGACGAGCGCTCGGAGGGGCCGCGGTGCTTTCGGGATCGGGGTGTCGACTGGGGGCGATTCAGATCGATGGTCCATGGTAAGATAGGTAGGCTGAACTTTAGAGATCCCGCCTCCAAGGTTAGCAGGGACTTCACGCAAGTGATAGTCCAATCTGCCGAAAAATCCCTCGGTCTCAGGAGGAAGAACCGGGAGGTGGGGTATGAATGGTGGACGACTGAGTTGGACCGCCTTCGCCGGCAGTGTGGGGCCTCGCGTCGAGCTTGGCAACGCACGCGGCGTAATGGCGGCCCAGCGGAACAGTATGCAGGTGAGGTGTTTCGTAGGGATAGAGCTGCATATAGAAGGAGGAGGGAGGAGACCGAATCCGCGTATTTCCGGGGGCTCGCCGAATCCGGCAACCAGGACCCCTGGGGCCTGGCCTACCGAGTTGCCAGCGGGAGGAACCGTCCTCCGGCTAACGTGGTAAACGGCACGAGGTACGCCGAGGGGTATGCGGGAACAGTCGAGGAGGCCATGCACAACCTGGTGCACGCTCTGTGTCCGGACGACGATCAGTCCAAGGACACTGAGTACCACCGTCAAGTGCGGATCTCGGCCGCGATCGTTCCCTCATGCCCAAGCGTCCCTCCTCCTTCCCGTGACATTTTGGGGAGCATGATTAGGCAGCTGCCTAACACGGCACCAGGGCTCGACGGGGTTACCGCTAGGATACTCCGGAATGTCTGGGCCGCTGCACCAGTGGAGTTCCACTTGGTGTATGCCAAGTGTGTAGACGAAGGAGTATTCCCAGACGTCTGGAAGGACGGTCGTCTTCTGGTCCTGCCAAAGGGCAATAACAAGCCGCTGAGCGATCCAAAGGCGTACCGCCCAATAACGCTTCTCTCTGTTCTAGGGAAATTATTGGAACGTGTCATCTTATCCTGTGCCCCTCAGATCTACAGTGAGATCTCGGACTGCCAGCATGGTTTCACTCCGGGGAAGTCTACGGGCACTGCCCTGGATGTCGTCATTCGTGCCAGTAGGGAGTCCACGTCGCGTTATGTCCAGGCGATCTTTTTGGACATCTCTGGTGCCTTCGACAATGCCTGGTGGCCCATGATCATGGTCAAGGCGAAAAGGGGAGGCTGCCCGCCTAACATCTATCGGATGTTGGCGGACTACTTCTCCAGACGCCGTGTAGGCCTTTTCGTGGGTAGCCGGGTGTTGTGGAAGGAGTCCACCATGGGGTGTCCCTCAGGGATCATGTCCTCGGGCCCGACGCTGTGGAACGTCCTTCTCGGATGACCTCCTTCGAGCGCCACTGCCCCGAGGGAGTCCGCATGGTTAGCCTATGCGGACGACGTCACCTATTTGATTGAGG
>WUWR02000338.1:40000-45000 GCA_009982885.2 Hyles vespertilio | reverse complement strand
TACCACCAGTAAATTTACATTTGATTACACCACCAGTAATTTTATATTTGATTACAAATGAGTTTTCACTCGCCACCGGCACATTATACAATTAAAAAGTTTATAGGTGATATTATATCAAAGTTAAAAACCGAAGTGCGAGTCTGTATGAATGTTACTTCCTTTGCCTATTATATCGGAAGACTATATTAATTATATATTTCTTGTCTTTTTATTTCTGTATAATCTGTATCATGTAGGTTTATTTTGATTCTATAGAGAGATTATTATGTATCAATTTTCAAAAATACGTAATTATTGAGCGTTTATTCTTTTGTTTCAGGCATGATGTGATTGTAATGTTAAAATTTAACATTACAAATGATCGCGGACGAGTACCGAAGTGGATTTATTTTAAGTCAGATAAGTACGCAGTTAACAAAATAAACCCTGTTTTCATTAAGTTTGCGTTACAGGAGTTTAATTAATAAAGATAAACAATTATTATAATATTGTTTTAATACTTTTCTATGGTGAATAGTGAATTACTTTTGCGTCTTTTTTTGTGATATTATGATTTATAACCTCACTTATAAATTTGCAAGTGTATGTTCAGATATTATTGCAATGTTAAGTATATTGATATATTTTGTTGTTAATATTTTGATAGTTTATAAATAAGTTATTTCCTGTTGTTAAGTATATTGCGTAATGTAATATATATTGAGATCTTCTGTAATTAAAGAAACACAATGTGTTTTATATCAGTGATATTAATAGATAGTGTCAATTGTCAGTTTTTGACAATAGTGAATAGTAGTGTATGTTTGGAATTATAAGAAACAACAAATATAATATGTAAATAAATATAGTAAATATAATATATACACATGTAATTGGGTTTCGATTACATAGTTTTTATTATTTGTGTTGTAACTATGGACATTAAGACATTTTAATACTGTTTGGTAGTTCATTTGTGTTCTTGCCGTTAAAATATTTTATTCTAATTTGAATCTGTTTAAAAATATGTTTTGTATTGTATATTCATAAGAATGTTCTATGTACATTGTCCATATATGTTTAAATAATAAATTTGTACAAAAAAGCATTAAAAATGATTACTATAATATTATTATTATTATTATTTATGTCCCGCTGTGATCCCTGTTGCTCCTGTAGCTGTTGTGCTGATATTTTACATGCATTCACCTGTGGAATGCAATAGAATAATAATATTTAAATACTATAATGATATTATAAATACATAACTCTATGAATATATAAATAAAGGTTATATTGGAGTTTATTATGGGATGGTAGTAATAATAATAATAAGTGACAAGACATTATATAAAATTTTACAATTCGTTGTTATGTAATTATTGTAGGACGGTGTGAGTGATTGTGGGGAGCAGGGGGCGGTGGTACTTTAGGGGGCGTGGCAGCCTAAGATTCCGGGAGAGGTGGATGGGGGGAGGGGATAATGTACAAGTACATTATACAGGTACCACACTCTTATATACTCTGTCTGATGGAGACAAGGATTTAAAGTGGCGTCTTAGGAAGGGAGGGGGGAGGGGGGTCGTAGATGGAAAATTAGAAGGGAGGGAGGGAGTATGTGGGGACGGAAATATTATGTTTATAATCCATTTATGTTATTAAAATGCCCCACATGAGTCATAATTGCTTTAGTATAAGGAAAGTGGGGGGCGTTGGCCCGGGAGGGGGGGGGGGGGGGGGGGGGGGGGGGTAGTGCGGGGTAAGAATGGAAGGGAGGTAATCATGTAGAAATTTAGATGTAAAAAAAAAATATCACCCATCTCATACATAAAATGTGTTTTCTGTTTTAAAATTTCCTTTCCTTCTGTTTAATATTATAATATTATAAGTGACGATAACGCGTAACAGCGATAGCCGGCAAACGCGGCGGCGACGCGCTCGTGATCAACGTTTATACGTGCAGAGCACAGTCGGTCCGCGGCGCGCATGCGTTGGGCGACCGTCAACTGTGTGAAACACGGCATTAGCTGCTCCGCGGCGATATCTCAACTTATACGACGAAACGGCTGTTTTCGTAGTTTGGTTTTTAAAACACACATAGACATTTACGTGTAGAGTAGAATTCTATTTTATTATGTATTTGTCGTGTTTTGTTTTAATTCATATAATCTGCGAGAAAACACCGCTTTAGTTTCGTTGTATATTATATTATACGAACTCTGTGTGGAACTACGAAACGGAATGAGAGTTCATGTTTCGTCTTTATAGTTCCCTAGTTATATATTACAGTCACGGTCTCACGATGTATAACTGTGGTGTGTAGTGTTGGATGGACATGTAGCGGTTGCTTTTGCAAATCTTTCATCACTGATTATGTTTTGCGAAGGCGGCGCGAGTGACTCTCTACCTACTCAACGCGTGCGTCGTTTGCCGCGATTGTGATGTGTGTTGTGTCTTTGTACACGCATATTATTATATATACGTTAATATATTGAGGCGAGTTGAATTCTGTAAATACCGCGCGTTAAGACCTCGGTCCGATCGTGTGAGAAATGAAATTATGTGTTTATAAAACGCATCATGTGAATTTAAAACATATCTCGGTATAAAGAACATTCATCGTTAAACGGATTCTATCGTTTGACGTGTGCGATGTGTGTTAGCGTTTGTGATTAATCACGAAACGTTCGCTCGCTCGCTCTAAGCGCGTAACTCCACAAATTATAACGACATATAATAAAAACACCCTCCGTGATCGCGCGATTTAATATTGTCGCGATTCATCGGGGAGAGTTTGAGTGTTGTTGTTGTGCGTGTGATCGCGTGTAGCTCCCTGGTTGATCCTGCCAGTAGTTATATGCTTGTCTCAAAGATTAAGCCATGCATGTCTCAGTGCAAGCCGTATTAAGGCGATACCGCGAATGGCTCAATATATCAGTTTTGGTTCCTTAGATCTTACTCAGTTACTTGGATAACTGTGGTAATTCTAGAGCTAATACATGCAATCAGAACTCTGACCAGTGATGGGATGAGTGCTTTTATTAGATCAAAACCAATCGACGGAGGGCCTCGCGTCCGAAGTCGTTAATTTTGATGAATCTGGATAACTTTTGCCGATCGCATGGTCCAGTACCGGCGACGCATCTTTCAAATGTCTGCCTTATCAACTTTCGATGGTAGTTTCTGCGACTACCATGGTTGTCACGGGTAACGGGGAATCAGGGTTCGATTCCGGAGAGGGAGCCTGAGAAACGGCTACCACATCCAAGGAAGGCAGCAGGCGCGCAAATTACCCACTCCCGGCACGGGGAGGTAGTGACGAAAAATAACGATACGGGACTCTTACGAGGCCTCGTAATCGGAATGAGTACACTTTAAATATTTTAACGAGGAACAATTGGAGGGCAAGTCTGGTGCCAGCAGCCGCGGTAATTCCAGCTCCAATAGCGTATACTAAAATTGTTGCGGTTAAAAAGCTCGTAGTTGCATTTGTGCGCCGCGCTGTCGGTGCACCGCATCCGCGGTGATACTGACACGTCTGCGGAGCATATCGTCGGTGAGCCGGCGGTAACACGCCGGTTCAATATCAAAATCCTATCGCGGTGCTCTTCAGTGAGTGTCGAGATGGGCCGACAATTTTACTTTGAACAAATTAGAGTGCTCAAAGCGGGCTCAAAATGCTGCTTGAATATTTCGTGCATGGAATAATAGAATATGATCTCGGTTCTATTTTGTTGGTTTTCAGAACTCCGAGGTAATGATTAATAGGGATAACTGGGGGCATTCGTATTGCGACGTTAGAGGTGAAATTCTTGGATCGTCGCAAGACGAACATCAGCGAAAGCATTTGCCAAAGGTGTTTTCATCAATCAAGAACGAAAGTTAGAGGTTCGAAGGCGATTAGATACCGCCCTAGTTCTAACCGTAAATATGTCATCTAGCGATCCGCCGACGTTACTACAATGGCTCGGCGGGCAGCTTCCGGGAAACCAAAGATTTTGGACTCCGGGGGGAGTATGGTTGCAAAGCTGAAACTTAAAGGAATTGACGGAAGGGCACCACCAGGAGTGGAGCCTGCGGCTTAATTTGACTCAACACGGGAAATCTCACCAGGCCCGGACACCGGAAGGATTGACAGATTAACAGCTCTTTCTTGATTCGGTGGGTGGTGGTGCATGGCCGTTCTTAGTTGGTGGAGCGATTTGTCTGGTTAATTCCGGTAACGAACGAGACTCTAGCCTGCTAAATAGGCGTCGCCATTTAGGTGTGCGTGGCTCCGTCACGCAACTCACTGGCGACGTATTAAAATTCTTCTTAGAGGGACCGGCGGCTTCGAGCCGCACGAGATTGAGCAATAACAGGTCTGTGATGCCCTTAGATGTCCTGGGCCGCACGCGCGCTACACTGAAGGAATCAGCATGTTCTCCCTGGCCTAGAGGCCCGGGCAACCCGCTGAAACTCCTTCGTGCTGGGGATTGGGGTTTGCAATTATCCCCCATAAACGAGGAATTCCTAGTAAGCGCGAGTCATAAGCTCGCGTTGATTACGTCCCTGCCCTTTGTACACACCGCCCGTCGCTACTACCGATTGAATGATTTAGTGAGGTCTTCGGACCGACACGCGGTGGCTTCACGGCCGTCGGCGTTGCTGGGAAGTTGACCAAACTTGATCATTTAGAGGAAGTAAAAGTCGTAACAAGGTTTCCGTAGGGGAACCTGCGGAAGGATCATTAACGTGTGTCCGCCGCTGATGCCGCTGCTACCATTATTATATGCGTAGTTCAGTAGTGTCGTGTGGTGGTAAACATTCTAATGAAACAAAAACAACAACAACAAAGAGATCGTTCCCTCGTGGGCTTTCTCGCGTCGCAACTATCTTCACTCTCATATGTCTACGTACAATATATTATTTATTGTAGGTTTATGTGTGGTGTGATGGAGATGGATGCGTTCGTCAATGAAAACCTCCCCGATGTTGTGCACCGTGTAAAAGCGTGTGCGCTCTCGGGGTCATGGTGC
>WUWR02000338.1:22500-32500 GCA_009982885.2 Hyles vespertilio | reverse complement strand
AAAAAGTTTATAGGTGATATTATATCAAAGTTAAAAACCGAAGTGCGAGTCTGTATGAATGTTACTTCCTTTGCCTATTATATCGGAAGACTATATTAATTATATATTTCTTGTCTTTTTATTTCTGTATAATCTGTATCATGTAGGTTTATTTTGATTCTATAGAGAGATTATTATGTATCAATTTTCAAAAATACGTAATTATTGAGCGTTTATTCTTTTGTTTCAGGCATGATGTGATTGTAATGTTAAAATTTAACATTACAAATGATCGCGGACGAGTACCGAAGTGGATTTATTTTAAGTCAGATAAGTACGCAGTTAACAAAATAAACCCTGTTTTCATTAAGTTTGCGTTACAGGAGTTTAATTAATAAAGATAAACAATTATTATAATATTGTTTTAATACTTTTCTATGGTGAATAGTGAATTACTTTTGCGTCTTTTTTTGTGATATTATGATTTATAACCTCACTTATAAATTTGCAAGTGTATGTTCAGATATTATTGCAATGTTAAGTATATTGATATATTTTGTTGTTAATATTTTGATAGTTTATAAATAAGTTATTTCCTGTTGTTAAGTATATTGCGTAATGTAATATATATTGAGATCTTCTGTAATTAAAGAAACACAATGTGTTTTATATCAGTGATATTAATAGATAGTGTCAATTGTCAGTTTTTGACAATAGTGAATAGTAGTGTATGTTTGGAATTATAAGAAACAACAAATATAATATGTAAATAAATATAGTAAATATAATATATACACATGTAATTGGGTTTCGATTACATAGTTTTTATTATTTGTGTTGTAACTATGGACATTAAGACATTTTAATACTGTTTGGTAGTTCATTTGTGTTCTTGCCGTTAAAATATTTTATTCTAATTTGAATCTGTTTAAAAATATGTTTTGTATTGTATATTCATAAGAATGTTCTATGTACATTGTCCATATATGTTTAAATAATAAATTTGTACAAAAAAGCATTAAAAATGATTACTATAATATTATTATTATTATTATTTATGTCCCGCTGTGATCCCTGTTGCTCCTGTAGCTGTTGTGCTGATATTTTACATGCATTCACCTGTGGAATGCAATAGAATAATAATATTTAAATACTATAATGATATTATAAATACATAACTCTATGAATATATAAATAAAGGTTATATTGGAGTTTATTATGGGATGGTAGTAATAATAATAATAAGTGACAAGACATTATATAAAATTTTACAATTCGTTGTTATGTAATTATTGTAGGACGGTGTGAGTGATTGTGGGGAGCAGGGGGCGGTGGTACTTTAGGGGGCGTGGCAGCCTAAGATTCCGGGAGAGGTGGATGGGGGGAGGGGATAATGTACAAGTACATTATACAGGTACCACACTCTTATATACTCTGTCTGATGGAGACAAGGATTTAAAGTGGCGTCTTAGGAAGGGAGGGGGGAGGGGGGTCGTAGATGGAAAATTAGAAGGGAGGGAGGGAGTATGTGGGGACGGAAATATTATGTTTATAA
Organism: Hyles vespertilio; assembly: GCA_009982885.2. Lineage (NCBI taxonomy): Eukaryota > Metazoa > Arthropoda > Insecta > Lepidoptera > Sphingidae > Hyles > Hyles vespertilio. Next base: position 30,966 of record WUWR02000338.1, on the reverse strand, counting down.
TCCATTTATGTTATTAAAATGCCCCACATGAGTCATAATTGCTTTAGTATAAGGAAAGTGGGGGGCGTTGGCCCGGGAGGGGGGGGGGGGGGGGGGGGGGGGGTAGTGCGGGGTAAGAATGGAAGGGAGGTAATCATGTAGAAATTTAGATGTAAAAAAAAATATCACCCATCTCATACATAAAATGTGTTTTCTGTTTTAAAATTTCCTTTCCTTCTGTTTAATATTATAATATTATAAGTGACGATAACGCGTAACAGCGATAGCCGGCAAACGCGGCGGCGACGCGCTCGTGATCAACGTTTATACGTGCAGAGCACAGTCGGTCCGCGGCGCGCATGCGTTGGGCGACCGTCAACTGTGTGAAACACGGCATTAGCTGCTCCGCGGCGATATCTCAACTTATACGACGAAACGGCTGTTTTCGTAGTTTGGTTTTTAAAACACACATAGACATTTACGTGTAGAGTAGAATTCTATTTTATTATGTATTTGTCGTGTTTTGTTTTAATTCATATAATCTGCGAGAAAACACCGCTTTAGTTTCGTTGTATATTATATTATACGAACTCTGTGTGGAACTACGAAACGGAATGAGAGTTCATGTTTCGTCTTTATAGTTCCCTAGTTATATATTACAGTCACGGTCTCACGATGTATAACTGTGGTGTGTAGTGTTGGATGGACATGTAGCGGTTGCTTTTGCAAATCTTTCATCACTGATTATGTTTTGCGAAGGCGGCGCGAGTGACTCTCTACCTACTCAACGCGTGCGTCGTTTGCCGCGATTGTGATGTGTGTTGTGTCTTTGTACACGCATATTATTATATATACGTTAATATATTGAGGCGAGTTGAATTCTGTAAATACCGCGCGTTAAGACCTCGGTCCGATCGTGTGAGAAATGAAATTATGTGTTTATAAAACGCATCATGTGAATTTAAAACATATCTCGGTATAAAGAACATTCATCGTTAAACGGATTCTATCGTTTGACGTGTGCGATGTGTGTTAGCGTTTGTGATTAATCACGAAACGTTCGCTCGCTCGCTCTAAGCGCGTAACTCCACAAATTATAACGACATATAATAAAAACACCCTCCGTGATCGCGCGATTTAATATTGTCGCGATTCATCGGGGAGAGTTTGAGTGTTGTTGTTGTGCGTGTGATCGCGTGTAGCTCCCTGGTTGATCCTGCCAGTAGTTATATGCTTGTCTCAAAGATTAAGCCATGCATGTCTCAGTGCAAGCCGTATTAAGGCGATACCGCGAATGGCTCAATATATCAGTTTTGGTTCCTTAGATCTTACTCAGTTACTTGGATAACTGTGGTAATTCTAGAGCTAATACATGCAATCAGAACTCTGACCAGTGATGGGATGAGTGCTTTTATTAGATCAAAACCAATCGACGGAGGGCCTCGCGTCCGAAGTCGTTAATTTTGATGAATCTGGATAACTTTTGCCGATCGCATGGTCCAGTACCGGCGACGCATCTTTCAAATGTCTGCCTTATCAACTTTCGATGGTAGTTTCTGCGACTACCATGGTTGTCACGGGTAACGGGGAATCAGGGTTCGATTCCGGAGAGGGAGCCTGAGAAACGGCTACCACATCCAAGGAAGGCAGCAGGCGCGCAAATTACCCACTCCCGGCACGGGGAGGTAGTGACGAAAAATAACGATACGGGACTCTTACGAGGCCTCGTAATCGGAATGAGTACACTTTAAATATTTTAACGAGGAACAATTGGAGGGCAAGTCTGGTGCCAGCAGCCGCGGTAATTCCAGCTCCAATAGCGTATACTAAAATTGTTGCGGTTAAAAAGCTCGTAGTTGCATTTGTGCGCCGCGCTGTCGGTGCACCGCATCCGCGGTGATACTGACACGTCTGCGGAGCATATCGTCGGTGAGCCGGCGGTAACACGCCGGTTCAATATCAAAATCCTATCGCGGTGCTCTTCAGTGAGTGTCGAGATGGGCCGACAATTTTACTTTGAACAAATTAGAGTGCTCAAAGCGGGCTCAAAATGCTGCTTGAATATTTCGTGCATGGAATAATAGAATATGATCTCGGTTCTATTTTGTTGGTTTTCAGAACTCCGAGGTAATGATTAATAGGGATAACTGGGGGCATTCGTATTGCGACGTTAGAGGTGAAATTCTTGGATCGTCGCAAGACGAACATCAGCGAAAGCATTTGCCAAAGGTGTTTTCATCAATCAAGAACGAAAGTTAGAGGTTCGAAGGCGATTAGATACCGCCCTAGTTCTAACCGTAAATATGTCATCTAGCGATCCGCCGACGTTACTACAATGGCTCGGCGGGCAGCTTCCGGGAAACCAAAGATTTTGGACTCCGGGGGGAGTATGGTTGCAAAGCTGAAACTTAAAGGAATTGACGGAAGGGCACCACCAGGAGTGGAGCCTGCGGCTTAATTTGACTCAACACGGGAAATCTCACCAGGCCCGGACACCGGAAGGATTGACAGATTAACAGCTCTTTCTTGATTCGGTGGGTGGTGGTGCATGGCCGTTCTTAGTTGGTGGAGCGATTTGTCTGGTTAATTCCGGTAACGAACGAGACTCTAGCCTGCTAAATAGGCGTCGCCATTTAGGTGTGCGTGGCTCCGTCACGCAACTCACTGGCGACGTATTAAAATTCTTCTTAGAGGGACCGGCGGCTTCGAGCCGCACGAGATTGAGCAATAACAGGTCTGTGATGCCCTTAGATGTCCTGGGCCGCACGCGCGCTACACTGAAGGAATCAGCATGTTCTCCCTGGCCTAGAGGCCCGGGCAACCCGCTGAAACTCCTTCGTGCTGGGGATTGGGGTTTGCAATTATCCCCCATAAACGAGGAATTCCTAGTAAGCGCGAGTCATAAGCTCGCGTTGATTACGTCCCTGCCCTTTGTACACACCGCCCGTCGCTACTACCGATTGAATGATTTAGTGAGGTCTTCGGACCGACACGCGGTGGCTTCACGGCCGTCGGCGTTGCTGGGAAGTTGACCAAACTTGATCATTTAGAGGAAGTAAAAGTCGTAACAAGGTTTCCGTAGGGGAACCTGCGGAAGGATCATTAACGTGTGTCCGCCGCTGATGCCGCTGCTACCATTATTATATGCGTAGTTCAGTAGTGTCGTGTGGTGGTAAACATTCTAATGAAACAAAAACAACAACAACAAAGAGATCGTTCCCTCGTGGGCTTTCTCGCGTCGCAACTATCTTCACTCTCATATGTCTACGTACAATATATTATTTATTGTAGGTTTATGTGTGGTGTGATGGAGATGGATGCGTTCGTCAATGAAAACCTCCCCGATGTTGTGCACCGTGTAAAAGCGTGTGCGCTCTCGGGGTCATGGTGCGTTTGGCGCTCGTGGAGATTCGCCTTCAGAGATATTACTCTGTTGGGTGTAGTCACACGTCGCTTTGCGTTCTTATGAAACATTTTATATTTATATAAATTTTATGTACGTTGTTCTAAACATACTCTGTTATGGGTAATAATATAAAATCATTACCCTGGACGGTGGATCACTTGGCTCGCGGGTCGATGAAGAACGCAGTTAACTGCGCGTCATAGTGTGAACTGCAGGACACATTTGAACATCGACATTTCGAACGCACATTGCGGTCCGTGGAGACACATCCAGGACCACTCCTGTCTGAGGGCCGGCTGTATAAAAAACATATACCACATTGCGCACATCTCTGTCTCTCCCAAACGGGAGATGATATAGGTGCACGCATCTGACGGTGTCCGTATTGCAAACGATATACACACGTGTTTGTGTGCATTGTAGTAGTGCGGTCCGTTTAAAAATAATGCAATGGTCATTTCCATTTCGATTTCGCATCGACGTAACGCGCGCGTGCGTGCGCGTCTCTTTCGAGATCTCGCGAACTCGAATCCATCGTGTGTTTAATGAAAATAAAACGTACGTGGAGGAGTGAGCGACGAGTCTTCTCGATTGGGATACAAAACGCGTGCGTACAATGTGCGCGTATGCGTTTGAAGCGAAAAAAACGAATAGGATAAGAGACATGCAAACCTGTAGGCGGACTCGACGTCCGAAGAGCGCATCGACGACGAAGAAGAACGGCGAACGCTTCAGTGCGTGAGCCGCGAAGACGCGTCGTCGTAGCGCTGACGGATATCGTGTCTGCCTCGAATTTTTTTTTTATCGTTGGCCTCAGATCAGGGAGGATCACCCGCCGAATTTAAGCATATTAGTAAGCGGAGGAAAAGAAACTAACCAGGATTTCCTTAGTAGCGGCGAGCGAACAGGAATATAGCCCAGCACTGAATCCCGCTGTTGTAACGGCAGCGGGAGATGTGGTGTTCGGGAGGTTCCGCTTTCTCGTCATCGATACTCCTGTCCAAGTTCGTCTTGAACGGGGCCGTTTTCCCGTAGAGGGTGCCAGGCCCGTAGCGACGGAGGGCGGTGGCGAGAGGGACTCTCCTCAGAGTCGGGTTGCTTGAGAGTGCAGCCCTAAGTGGGTGGTAAACTCCATCTAAGGCTAAATATTACCGCGAGACCGATAGCGAACAAGTACCGTGAGGGAAAGTTGAAAAGAACTTTGAAGAGAGAGTTCAAGAGTACGTGAAACCGTTCAGGGGTAAACCTGCGAAACTCGAATGAACGAACGGAGAGATTCATCGTCATTCCGGGGCGTACGTGCGTGCTCCACGATGCGAGCGGTGCGTTTCGCGCGTGTCCGTTCGCACGGGACGCGCACGTCTCACGTCCTCGGACGGCGTGCACTTCTCTCTTAGTAATGCATCGCGACCCGTTCCGTCTCCAATTATCTAAGCGCCTTTCGGGAGTCCCGGATGTATTCTTCGGAATACATTCAGGACCGAACTTGATCGGGTGGCCGATAATGACGGGACGGTATTTGACAATGACGACGCGCACGCGTTTAACGCGTCCGGCCCGACGCAAGACAACGTCGCTTATCTTATTCCTGCCCGTGTGCGGACTAGGGTGCGGCGCGTCTGTTGTTGCAGCCGTGTCGTCTCGGACTTGTGCGCGTCGTTTCACTTTTAGTGTATGTCTGCGATGATTCAGTTTCGGGCACTCGCAGGACCCGTCTTGAAACACGGACCAAGGAGTCTAGCATGTGTGCGAGTCATTGAGTTTGTACATTTAAACGAACAAAACTGAAAGGCGCAACGAAAGTGAAGGCGGACGCTTGTCGCCCGCTGAGGGAGGATGATCGTGCGGTCTAGGTCGTACGATTCGCACTCCCGAGACGTCTCGTTTCCAATCCGTGAATGCAGGCGCGCTCTGAGCACAAATGCTGGGACCCGAAAGATGGTGAACTATGCCTGGTCAGGTCGAAGTCAGGGGAAACCCTGATGGAGGACCGTAGCGATTCTGACGTGCAAATCGATCGTCGGAACTGGGTATAGGGGCGAAAGACTAATCGAACCATCTAGTAGCTGGTTCCGTCCGAAGTTTCCCTCAGGATAGCTGGCGTCGATTTTTTAACAGTCTCATCCGGTAAAGCGAATGATTAGAGGCATTGGGGCCGAAACGACCTCAACCTATTCTCAAACTTTAAATGGGTGAGAACTCCGGCTTACTCGAACGATGAAGCCGGAGATCTGATGACGGTGCCAAGTGGGCCAATTTTGGTAAGCAGAACTGGCGCTGTGGGATGAACCAAACGTAGTGTTAAGGCGCCTAAAAAACGCTCATGGGACACCATGAAAGGCGTTGGTCGCTCATGACAGCAGGACGGTGGCCATGGAAGTCGGAATCCGCTAAGGAGTGTGCAACGACTCACCTGCCGAAGCAACCAGCCCTGAAAATGGATGGCGCTGAAGCGTTTTGCCTATACACTACCGTTACGGGCATGTGTGATATATATTTATATATATTGTCATTAAGCCGTAACGAGTAGGACGTGCGCGGCGGAGAGCGCAGAAGGGTCTGGGCGTGAGCCCGCTTGGAGCCTCCGTCGGTGCAGATCTTGGTGGTAGTAGCAAATACTCCAGCGAGGCCCTGGAGGACTGACGTGGAGAAGGGTTTCGCGTGAACAGTAGTTGCTCGCGAGTCAGTCGATCCTAAGCTCAAGGAGAGATCTTATGTCGATGTGGCGTGTTTATTTAACTAATTATTATAAATAACGCCCTTTGAGCGAAAGGGAATCCGGTTCCTATTCCGGAACCCGGCAGCGGAACCGTTTCAATAATCGTTCCCTCGTTTAATAGCGAGTGTTCGACGGGGTAACCCAAAGTGGCCTGAAGACGCCGCCGAGAGGTCCGGGAAGAGTTTTCTTTTCTGCCTGAGCGTTCGAGTTCCATGGAATCCTATAGAAGGGAGATATGGTTCGGAACGCGAAGAGCACCGCATTTGCGGCGGTGTCCGGATACTCTCTGCGGACCTTGAAAATTCAGGTGAGGGATGTACGTGGAAATGTCGCGCCGGTTCGTACCCATATCCGCAGCAGGTCTCCAAGGTGAAGAGCCTCTAGTCGATAGAATAATGTAGGTAAGGGAAGTCGGCAAATTGGATCCGTAACTTCGGAATAAGGATTGGCTCTGAGGACCGGGGCGTGTCGGGTTTGGACGGGAAGCGGATGCGGCCGGTGCCGGGCCTGGTCGATGCTATCGTTGCCACTTCTCAACCTCGAAAGGGGGAGGGAGGGGGTGCGAGGGCGGAATCCGGACCCGCGTTCCGGCCTTCCGCGGATCTTCCTAGCCGTAAGGCCGCGTCGGTTTCGTCTCGTGCGCGATCGGCGCGGTTCTGTACGACCGCCGTTCAACGGTCAGCTCAGAACTGGCACGGACAAGGGGAATCCGACTGTCTAATTAAAACAAAGCATTGCGATGGCCCTCGCGGGTGTTGACGCAATGTGATTTCTGCCCAGTGCTCTGAATGTCAACGTGAAGAAATTCAAGCAAGCGCGGGTAAACGGCGGGAGTAACTATGACTCTCTTAAGGTAGCCAAATGCTTCTGTTACCCTATCCCAGTTGCTGGGTAACGGGCACAAGAGGTGGAGCCCAGCGTGGTAGTTCACCGCACGGTAAATGACCCCGATGGTGTGACTTAGGTTACACCATTATGATCCGTGGGCTGGATCGGTATGCTCTGCACCACATGGGGTATACCTGGACAAACCGCTCGTTGTTACCTTATCCCAGATTTCTGGGCAACGGGCACAACGGGCGGAGCTCAATGTGGTATTGGGTTAAACCAACAAAGTTTTAGAGAGGTGGTCGTCGGTCTTTTGCTGACGCTCACAGGTGCCGGCTCGCCGGTCACCTCCCAAAATCCGACTTGTCCCTACGGGTGGGCTCCCCAGTTGTGAGCAGATTGGATGACAGGCGGTCAGCGTCTTAGGGGTTACCAGCCCCCTCGACAGCTGTTAAGTGTTGGTCAGGACAATTATGAAAATTTAAATCCTAGGTTAGTCGACGGCCGGTCCTCTGACCGTGTCGTGCCAACACCGTCGTCCTCCTCGGATGATATTCACGCTCCCCTCAGCTTCGTCTGCGAATACCCAGATTGTAATAGACATTTTAAGACCAAGATCGGTCGCGGTGTGCATCACCGTGCAGCCCACAAGGACTGGAACGATGCCCGACAAGTTGTGGAGCAGATTAAAATCAGATGGACAGATGAGGAGAACATATGTTGGCCAGAAGGGAGGCTGAATTGTCTTTGGCTATGCCCCCGATTAGATTTATTAACATTGAGTTTGCAAAAGTCGTTCAATCACCGAACTATTGAAATGATCAAAGGTCAGAGGAGACGGGGTGAGCATAGGGCGCTGGTTGGGCACTACCTCCAAATAATAACTACAATGGGAGGAGGTAGTCTAACGGAGCAGGGAAGAGCTCGATCGATACCAGTGCCCACTTTCAAAGACAAAATTTGGGAATATTTGCAGCAGTTACCGCCTCTGGCGGATTCACAGGCCACCAAAGACCTGGTTGACCTCTGCTTCAAATGAGGGACTTAGATCCGCAAGATATTACTACCTTACTAGACAATTTCATTCTACACTTTCCCTCCGTCACCTCGCGCGCATGGGGTTAATGGTTCTTGGGTAAGCGCGCGAGTGGCAGGAGCGCTAACATAGCAATTTCGAAAAGGAAACAAAGGAGGATCGATTATAAGAGGGTCCAAACCATTTGGAAGCGGAATAGATCACGTGCTGTCGTAGAAGTTCTAGAAGACAGGACAAACGCCGGTTGCCTGCCAGCAGACCTAATGATCCCTTTTTGGGAACAGACCATGACCAGTGGGTCAGATGCCCAGCCAAAAGACCTGGTTGTAGCCGAACAGCTATCTCACCTGTTGAATCCAATTACGCCGGAGGAAATCTGGGCAGCACGCCTGGAAAACTCCACCTCTCCGGGCCCTGATGGGCTGAGGTCAAGGACACTCAAGAAGACACCTTCTGAAATACTGGTGCGCATTTTCAATATTTTTCTCTATTGCGCTA
>WUWR02000338.1:0-17500 GCA_009982885.2 Hyles vespertilio | reverse complement strand
CACTCCACTTAGTTCCAATGTCAATACAAACATTTAATGAATAAATAAATATATTACGGGAATAATGTTACAAGCACGTTGTAAATATAAAATAATATGCATATTAAGCATGTAATGTGCAGTTTTCAAACTTGTTTAATTGTTTCATAATCAATATTGTTACCTATTATTGGATACGACACAATAATAAATAATGATACAACACACATAAAAGTATATCATGGATAAAAAAGGTAGTGTACTTACGGGAATCAAAATGGAGCCGGCCGGTCACGCGCAGCCTTATAAATATATTTTATGTACAATTATGTATCACTTTCATCGTGGTTAATGTCGCACCAACCATGACATACGTATGTGAATGCACCTGCAATCCATTGCCTCTAATATACGCAGTTCACACAAAACAAAACATTTCACTGTTAACTTATTGAACTGAATTTAAAACACATTTCGCGGACAATTATTATCTACTACGCGTAATTAGTACGCGAGATACAAAATTGACAATAAGTTAGTTGACGCGGTCAAATCTATGCAAAATGTTAACTTTCCTATTAGATTTTTAAGCTAACAACAAACAATAAACTATACAAACAATAGTAAATATTATATAAAATCAGATTAGGAATTAGGTTATGTTAAATTTTTTTATTTGAATGTATTCAAAGCAAAGGAATAAAATGCATAAAGCCTAGCAACCGCGCAAACGTATAAAAACTTATGCAACTGTAAAAAAAAACTATCGCACCGCGAATAATCAAGAATTACGTGCAAATATTATATATATATAATAAATTTAAAAACTGTACGAGACTAACATACACCCATATTGACATTTTTTATTGCGTTGAATGGCGAGTCGTGCATGCCGTTCGCCTGATGGTAAGCGATGCGACCGCTCATGAACAGTAGCAAAACCAAACAACACCTTGATTTACAAAGCAATGCTTGGCATTCCACTGCGCTCGCCATCCTGAGACACAAGATGTTAAGTCTCAATATGTCCAGTAGTTACTCTGGCTACAATGTCCTTCAATCCGAAACACAACAGTGCATTTAAACTGCTGTTTGACGGGAGAAATAGACATTGCGGTGGTACCCACCCAGGCAGCCTCTCACATATGAGAGACCTACCACCAGTAAATTTACATTTGATTACACCACCAGTAATTTTATATTTGATTACAAATGAGTTTTCACTCGCCACCGGCACATTATACAATTAAAAAGTTTATAGGTGATATTATATCAAAGTTAAAAACCGAAGTGCGAGTCTGTATGAATGTTACTTCCTTTGCCTATTATATCGGAAGACTATATTAATTATATATTTCTTGTCTTTTTATTTCTGTATAATCTGTATCATGTAGGTTTATTTTGATTCTATAGAGAGATTATTATGTATCAATTTTCAAAAATACGTAATTATTGAGCGTTTATTCTTTTGTTTCAGGCATGATGTGATTGTAATGTTAAAATTTAACATTACAAATGATCGCGGACGAGTACCGAAGTGGATTTATTTTAAGTCAGATAAGTACGCAGTTAACAAAATAAACCCTGTTTTCATTAAGTTTGCGTTACAGGAGTTTAATTAATAAAGATAAACAATTATTATAATATTGTTTTAATACTTTTCTATGGTGAATAGTGAATTACTTTTGCGTCTTTTTTTGTGATATTATGATTTATAACCTCACTTATAAATTTGCAAGTGTATGTTCAGATATTATTGCAATGTTAAGTATATTGATATATTTTGTTGTTAATATTTTGATAGTTTATAAATAAGTTATTTCCTGTTGTTAAGTATATTGCGTAATGTAATATATATTGAGATCTTCTGTAATTAAAGAAACACAATGTGTTTTATATCAGTGATATTAATAGATAGTGTCAATTGTCAGTTTTTGACAATAGTGAATAGTAGTGTATGTTTGGAATTATAAGAAACAACAAATATAATATGTAAATAAATATAGTAAATATAATATATACACATGTAATTGGGTTTCGATTACATAGTTTTTATTATTTGTGTTGTAACTATGGACATTAAGACATTTTAATACTGTTTGGTAGTTCATTTGTGTTCTTGCCGTTAAAATATTTTATTCTAATTTGAATCTGTTTAAAAATATGTTTTGTATTGTATATTCATAAGAATGTTCTATGTACATTGTCCATATATGTTTAAATAATAAATTTGTACAAAAAAGCATTAAAAATGATTACTATAATATTATTATTATTATTATTTATGTCCCGCTGTGATCCCTGTTGCTCCTGTAGCTGTTGTGCTGATATTTTACATGCATTCACCTGTGGAATGCAATAGAATAATAATATTTAAATACTATAATGATATTATAAATACATAACTCTATGAATATATAAATAAAGGTTATATTGGAGTTTATTATGGGATGGTAGTAATAATAATAATAAGTGACAAGACATTATATAAAATTTTACAATTCGTTGTTATGTAATTATTGTAGGACGGTGTGAGTGATTGTGGGGAGCAGGGGGCGGTGGTACTTTAGGGGGCGTGGCAGCCTAAGATTCCGGGAGAGGTGGATGGGGGGAGGGGATAATGTACAAGTACATTATACAGGTACCACACTCTTATATACTCTGTCTGATGGAGACAAGGATTTAAAGTGGCGTCTTAGGAAGGGAGGGGGGAGGGGGGTCGTAGATGGAAAATTAGAAGGGAGGGAGGGAGTATGTGGGGACGGAAATATTATGTTTATAATCCATTTATGTTATTAAAATGCCCCACATGAGTCATAATTGCTTTAGTATAAGGAAAGTGGGGGGCGTTGGCCCGGGAGGGGGGGGGGGGGGGGGGGGGGGTAGTGCGGGGTAAGAATGGAAGGGAGGTAATCATGTAGAAATTTAGATGTAAAAAAAAAATATCACCCATCTCATACATAAAATGTGTTTTCTGTTTTAAAATTTCCTTTCCTTCTGTTTAATATTATAATATTATAAGTGACGATAACGCGTAACAGCGATAGCCGGCAAACGCGGCGGCGACGCGCTCGTGATCAACGTTTATACGTGCAGAGCACAGTCGGTCCGCGGCGCGCATGCGTTGGGCGACCGTCAACTGTGTGAAACACGGCATTAGCTGCTCCGCGGCGATATCTCAACTTATACGACGAAACGGCTGTTTTCGTAGTTTGGTTTTTAAAACACACATAGACATTTACGTGTAGAGTAGAATTCTATTTTATTATGTATTTGTCGTGTTTTGTTTTAATTCATATAATCTGCGAGAAAACACCGCTTTAGTTTCGTTGTATATTATATTATACGAACTCTGTGTGGAACTACGAAACGGAATGAGAGTTCATGTTTCGTCTTTATAGTTCCCTAGTTATATATTACAGTCACGGTCTCACGATGTATAACTGTGGTGTGTAGTGTTGGATGGACATGTAGCGGTTGCTTTTGCAAATCTTTCATCACTGATTATGTTTTGCGAAGGCGGCGCGAGTGACTCTCTACCTACTCAACGCGTGCGTCGTTTGCCGCGATTGTGATGTGTGTTGTGTCTTTGTACACGCATATTATTATATATACGTTAATATATTGAGGCGAGTTGAATTCTGTAAATACCGCGCGTTAAGACCTCGGTCCGATCGTGTGAGAAATGAAATTATGTGTTTATAAAACGCATCATGTGAATTTAAAACATATCTCGGTATAAAGAACATTCATCGTTAAACGGATTCTATCGTTTGACGTGTGCGATGTGTGTTAGCGTTTGTGATTAATCACGAAACGTTCGCTCGCTCGCTCTAAGCGCGTAACTCCACAAATTATAACGACATATAATAAAAACACCCTCCGTGATCGCGCGATTTAATATTGTCGCGATTCATCGGGGAGAGTTTGAGTGTTGTTGTTGTGCGTGTGATCGCGTGTAGCTCCCTGGTTGATCCTGCCAGTAGTTATATGCTTGTCTCAAAGATTAAGCCATGCATGTCTCAGTGCAAGCCGTATTAAGGCGATACCGCGAATGGCTCAATATATCAGTTTTGGTTCCTTAGATCTTACTCAGTTACTTGGATAACTGTGGTAATTCTAGAGCTAATACATGCAATCAGAACTCTGACCAGTGATGGGATGAGTGCTTTTATTAGATCAAAACCAATCGACGGAGGGCCTCGCGTCCGAAGTCGTTAATTTTGATGAATCTGGATAACTTTTGCCGATCGCATGGTCCAGTACCGGCGACGCATCTTTCAAATGTCTGCCTTATCAACTTTCGATGGTAGTTTCTGCGACTACCATGGTTGTCACGGGTAACGGGGAATCAGGGTTCGATTCCGGAGAGGGAGCCTGAGAAACGGCTACCACATCCAAGGAAGGCAGCAGGCGCGCAAATTACCCACTCCCGGCACGGGGAGGTAGTGACGAAAAATAACGATACGGGACTCTTACGAGGCCTCGTAATCGGAATGAGTACACTTTAAATATTTTAACGAGGAACAATTGGAGGGCAAGTCTGGTGCCAGCAGCCGCGGTAATTCCAGCTCCAATAGCGTATACTAAAATTGTTGCGGTTAAAAAGCTCGTAGTTGCATTTGTGCGCCGCGCTGTCGGTGCACCGCATCCGCGGTGATACTGACACGTCTGCGGAGCATATCGTCGGTGAGCCGGCGGTAACACGCCGGTTCAATATCAAAATCCTATCGCGGTGCTCTTCAGTGAGTGTCGAGATGGGCCGACAATTTTACTTTGAACAAATTAGAGTGCTCAAAGCGGGCTCAAAATGCTGCTTGAATATTTCGTGCATGGAATAATAGAATATGATCTCGGTTCTATTTTGTTGGTTTTCAGAACTCCGAGGTAATGATTAATAGGGATAACTGGGGGCATTCGTATTGCGACGTTAGAGGTGAAATTCTTGGATCGTCGCAAGACGAACATCAGCGAAAGCATTTGCCAAAGGTGTTTTCATCAATCAAGAACGAAAGTTAGAGGTTCGAAGGCGATTAGATACCGCCCTAGTTCTAACCGTAAATATGTCATCTAGCGATCCGCCGACGTTACTACAATGGCTCGGCGGGCAGCTTCCGGGAAACCAAAGATTTTGGACTCCGGGGGGAGTATGGTTGCAAAGCTGAAACTTAAAGGAATTGACGGAAGGGCACCACCAGGAGTGGAGCCTGCGGCTTAATTTGACTCAACACGGGAAATCTCACCAGGCCCGGACACCGGAAGGATTGACAGATTAACAGCTCTTTCTTGATTCGGTGGGTGGTGGTGCATGGCCGTTCTTAGTTGGTGGAGCGATTTGTCTGGTTAATTCCGGTAACGAACGAGACTCTAGCCTGCTAAATAGGCGTCGCCATTTAGGTGTGCGTGGCTCCGTCACGCAACTCACTGGCGACGTATTAAAATTCTTCTTAGAGGGACCGGCGGCTTCGAGCCGCACGAGATTGAGCAATAACAGGTCTGTGATGCCCTTAGATGTCCTGGGCCGCACGCGCGCTACACTGAAGGAATCAGCATGTTCTCCCTGGCCTAGAGGCCCGGGCAACCCGCTGAAACTCCTTCGTGCTGGGGATTGGGGTTTGCAATTATCCCCCATAAACGAGGAATTCCTAGTAAGCGCGAGTCATAAGCTCGCGTTGATTACGTCCCTGCCCTTTGTACACACCGCCCGTCGCTACTACCGATTGAATGATTTAGTGAGGTCTTCGGACCGACACGCGGTGGCTTCACGGCCGTCGGCGTTGCTGGGAAGTTGACCAAACTTGATCATTTAGAGGAAGTAAAAGTCGTAACAAGGTTTCCGTAGGGGAACCTGCGGAAGGATCATTAACGTGTGTCCGCCGCTGATGCCGCTGCTACCATTATTATATGCGTAGTTCAGTAGTGTCGTGTGGTGGTAAACATTCTAATGAAACAAAAACAACAACAACAAAGAGATCGTTCCCTCGTGGGCTTTCTCGCGTCGCAACTATCTTCACTCTCATATGTCTACGTACAATATATTATTTATTGTAGGTTTATGTGTGGTGTGATGGAGATGGATGCGTTCGTCAATGAAAACCTCCCCGATGTTGTGCACCGTGTAAAAGCGTGTGCGCTCTCGGGGTCATGGTGCGTTTGGCGCTCGTGGAGATTCGCCTTCAGAGATATTACTCTGTTGGGTGTAGTCACACGTCGCTTTGCGTTCTTATGAAACATTTTATATTTATATAAATTTTATGTACGTTGTTCTAAACATACTCTGTTATGGGTAATAATATAAAATCATTACCCTGGACGGTGGATCACTTGGCTCGCGGGTCGATGAAGAACGCAGTTAACTGCGCGTCATAGTGTGAACTGCAGGACACATTTGAACATCGACATTTCGAACGCACATTGCGGTCCGTGGAGACACATCCAGGACCACTCCTGTCTGAGGGCCGGCTGTATAAAAAACATATACCACATTGCGCACATCTCTGTCTCTCCCAAACGGGAGATGATATAGGTGCACGCATCTGACGGTGTCCGTATTGCAAACGATATACACACGTGTTTGTGTGCATTGTAGTAGTGCGGTCCGTTTAAAAATAATGCAATGGTCATTTCCATTTCGATTTCGCATCGACGTAACGCGCGCGTGCGTGCGCGTCTCTTTCGAGATCTCGCGAACTCGAATCCATCGTGTGTTTAATGAAAATAAAACGTACGTGGAGGAGTGAGCGACGAGTCTTCTCGATTGGGATACAAAACGCGTGCGTACAATGTGCGCGTATGCGTTTGAAGCGAAAAAACGAATAGGATAAGAGACATGCAAACCTGTAGGCGGACTCGACGTCCGAAGAGCGCATCGACGACGAAGAAGAACGGCGAACGCTTCAGTGCGTGAGCCGCGAAGACGCGTCGTCGTAGCGCTGACGGATATCGTGTCTGCCTCGAATTTTTTTTTTATCGTTGGCCTCAGATCAGGGAGGATCACCCGCCGAATTTAAGCATATTAGTAAGCGGAGGAAAAGAAACTAACCAGGATTTCCTTAGTAGCGGCGAGCGAACAGGAATATAGCCCAGCACTGAATCCCGCTGTTGTAACGGCAGCGGGAGATGTGGTGTTCGGGAGGTTCCGCTTTCTCGTCATCGATACTCCTGTCCAAGTTCGTCTTGAACGGGGCCGTTTTCCCGTAGAGGGTGCCAGGCCCGTAGCGACGGAGGGCGGTGGCGAGAGGGACTCTCCTCAGAGTCGGGTTGCTTGAGAGTGCAGCCCTAAGTGGGTGGTAAACTCCATCTAAGGCTAAATATTACCGCGAGACCGATAGCGAACAAGTACCGTGAGGGAAAGTTGAAAAGAACTTTGAAGAGAGAGTTCAAGAGTACGTGAAACCGTTCAGGGGTAAACCTGCGAAACTCGAATGAACGAACGGAGAGATTCATCGTCATTCCGGGGCGTACGTGCGTGCTCCACGATGCGAGCGGTGCGTTTCGCGCGTGTCCGTTCGCACGGGACGCGCACGTCTCACGTCCTCGGACGGCGTGCACTTCTCTCTTAGTAATGCATCGCGACCCGTTCCGTCTCCAATTATCTAAGCGCCTTTCGGGAGTCCCGGATGTATTCTTCGGAATACATTCAGGACCGAACTTGATCGGGTGGCCGATAATGACGGGACGGTATTTGACAATGACGACGCGCACGCGTTTAACGCGTCCGGCCCGACGCAAGACAACGTCGCTTATCTTATTCCTGCCCGTGTGCGGACTAGGGTGCGGCGCGTCTGTTGTTGCAGCCGTGTCGTCTCGGACTTGTGCGCGTCGTTTCACTTTTAGTGTATGTCTGCGATGATTCAGTTTCGGGCACTCGCAGGACCCGTCTTGAAACACGGACCAAGGAGTCTAGCATGTGTGCGAGTCATTGAGTTTGTACATTTAAACGAACAAAACTGAAAGGCGCAACGAAAGTGAAGGCGGACGCTTGTCGCCCGCTGAGGGAGGATGATCGTGCGGTCTAGGTCGTACGATTCGCACTCCCGAGACGTCTCGTTTCCAATCCGTGAATGCAGGCGCGCTCTGAGCACAAATGCTGGGACCCGAAAGATGGTGAACTATGCCTGGTCAGGTCGAAGTCAGGGGAAACCCTGATGGAGGACCGTAGCGATTCTGACGTGCAAATCGATCGTCGGAACTGGGTATAGGGGCGAAAGACTAATCGAACCATCTAGTAGCTGGTTCCGTCCGAAGTTTCCCTCAGGATAGCTGGCGTCGATTTTTTAACAGTCTCATCCGGTAAAGCGAATGATTAGAGGCATTGGGGCCGAAACGACCTCAACCTATTCTCAAACTTTAAATGGGTGAGAACTCCGGCTTACTCGAACGATGAAGCCGGAGATCTGATGACGGTGCCAAGTGGGCCAATTTTGGTAAGCAGAACTGGCGCTGTGGGATGAACCAAACGTAGTGTTAAGGCGCCTAAAAAACGCTCATGGGACACCATGAAAGGCGTTGGTCGCTCATGACAGCAGGACGGTGGCCATGGAAGTCGGAATCCGCTAAGGAGTGTGCAACGACTCACCTGCCGAAGCAACCAGCCCTGAAAATGGATGGCGCTGAAGCGTTTTGCCTATACACTACCGTTACGGGCATGTGTGATATATATTTATATATATTGTCATTAAGCCGTAACGAGTAGGACGTGCGCGGCGGAGAGCGCAGAAGGGTCTGGGCGTGAGCCCGCTTGGAGCCTCCGTCGGTGCAGATCTTGGTGGTAGTAGCAAATACTCCAGCGAGGCCCTGGAGGACTGACGTGGAGAAGGGTTTCGCGTGAACAGTAGTTGCTCGCGAGTCAGTCGATCCTAAGCTCAAGGAGAGATCTTATGTCGATGTGGCGTGTTTATTTAACTAATTATTATAAATAACGCCCTTTGAGCGAAAGGGAATCCGGTTCCTATTCCGGAACCCGGCAGCGGAACCGTTTCAATAATCGTTCCCTCGTTTAATAGCGAGTGTTCGACGGGGTAACCCAAAGTGGCCTGAAGACGCCGCCGAGAGGTCCGGGAAGAGTTTTCTTTTCTGCCTGAGCGTTCGAGTTCCATGGAATCCTATAGAAGGGAGATATGGTTCGGAACGCGAAGAGCACCGCATTTGCGGCGGTGTCCGGATACTCTCTGCGGACCTTGAAAATTCAGGTGAGGGATGTACGTGGAAATGTCGCGCCGGTTCGTACCCATATCCGCAGCAGGTCTCCAAGGTGAAGAGCCTCTAGTCGATAGAATAATGTAGGTAAGGGAAGTCGGCAAATTGGATCCGTAACTTCGGAATAAGGATTGGCTCTGAGGACCGGGGCGTGTCGGGTTTGGACGGGAAGCGGATGCGGCCGGTGCCGGGCCTGGTCGATGCTATCGTTGCCACTTCTCAACCTCGAAAGGGGGAGGGAGGGGGTGCGAGGGCGGAATCCGGACCCGCGTTCCGGCCTTCCGCGGATCTTCCTAGCCGTAAGGCCGCGTCGGTTTCGTCTCGTGCGCGATCGGCGCGGTTCTGTACGACCGCCGTTCAACGGTCAGCTCAGAACTGGCACGGACAAGGGGAATCCGACTGTCTAATTAAAACAAAGCATTGCGATGGCCCTCGCGGGTGTTGACGCAATGTGATTTCTGCCCAGTGCTCTGAATGTCAACGTGAAGAAATTCAAGCAAGCGCGGGTAAACGGCGGGAGTAACTATGACTCTCTTAAGGTAGCCAAATGCCTCGTCATCTAATTAGTGACGCGCATGAATGGATTAACGAGATTCCCACTGTCCCTATCTACCTTGCGTACGGAACGCCGAACCGTACGGACGTGCGCGGAGCTCCGGAGCGTGCGCATTTTCGTGCCGCTTTTTTGTGCCGCTAAGTTTAGTGTTTTCAGTGCCGCGAGTGTTTCCCCGTGGTTGACCCCCCTGAGGTCCCCGGGACGTGCTTGTGTGTCTGGATTGCTACTCCCGATAACGTTTGAGACAGGACTCCTTTTCCCTATTATTTATAGTTTAGTTTAGCCTTTCTTGCTACATACGCTCTGTACCGCATTGTGGCGTTTTAAACTGCAATTTGCTTTAAGTGTTGTGTGCTTTGTGTTAGTCCGCTAGGTCGTAAGTTTAGTGCTTAAGCTGAACAGCTGATTTGCTAGGTTAAGTTAGGTTAGGTGCCCGGCACGTGGTGTGCACGCCGCGTGCGGGTGACAGCGTTGGTGACAGTGACACTTGGTGCGACCCGCCTTTTACAGCGTGGCTATTGGGCCTGTTACGTTTGGCAACCTGATCCTTTCGCCGCCCGGTCGGAGCGGTCTCGGTTCGCAGGCCGCCGAAATCGGATGGGCGTTGGATGCTGCTCAATCCACCGGTGTCCAACACTGTAAATTCGGACATTGGATGACGGCTGTCAGCTGTCAGGAGCCGATTGTCAACTGTCAACTGTCAGGTGTCAGTGACTGACAGTCCTGCTAAGCAGCGCCAATGGACGACGATGAGAGGCGGGCGTTCGCGCCGCGGCCGAGTATCGGTCGCAGCCCCCCCCCCCTCACGCGCAGGCTCACCATTTACGCAGACGGGGAAGGACGCTCCTAGCGGCCACACGGACCAGCCAGAGAAGAGGCCGCTCGGCTCGCCTGAAGATTTGCCAGCACGACGTCAGCGCTTCGAGGGACGCCGCGAGACCAGTAAGGCCCCACCAGCGGCAGGGATCATTACGACTCCGTCGGTACCACCGCGCGCAGGGACGTCGAACAGAGGAACGGGCACGGCGACTGCAATGGCAACAGGGACCGCAGCGAAAGGGACAACCTCGGACACGCCCACTCCAACTACGACGAAGACGACGATGACGACAACAGGATCCCCGGGAACGAGCCTTGCTAAGCTAGTGTCGAGCGAATCTGAAGTGGAACTGCTAGAGGGGATAAATTCCAGCCTGAAAGCTATTATGACGGTTGTTTCAGGACAGGGAAAATTAAATAAGGCGGACCTGGGGGCCATCCAAGCGGCGGTCCAAAGCGTGCAGGCAAGATGTGGCATCTTTGGAGTACGGACAGTGGAGGCCAGAAGTAAAACAGAAATCTTGGAAAAAACGGTGGAGACCAAAAACATGGAGATAGAGCTGCTAAAGACAAAAGCCCTCCAGCAGCAAGAATTCCCGGTGGCCCCAGCACTGCCAACACCAAAAGGTCCGACCTTTGCGAACATCCTCAAGTTGCCGAGGAGGAGCGTGGACAAGCCAGCAGTACAGATACCGGAACAACTGGGACCCAAATTGGCTATCTACCCCTCGGAAGCGGGGTCTAACTTAAAAACGGCAAACGACACGAAGGCCGAACTAAAAAGGGCAGTAGACCCAAGGGCAATCAACGTGCAGGTCTCGCAGGTGCGCAGGTTGGGCGGTGGCGGCCTACTGGTGGAAACTACGAGCGAAGAGGCAGCAAAGAGACTGAGAGCAGCGGTCCCACCCACCCTGCGGGTGGCAGAGCCAAAGCCCAGGCTGCCACTGGTAGCCATTTCAGGCATGGGGGAAGACCCAGCGTCGGGCACCTTCCTACAAGGGATCCACGAGCAGAACTTTACGGAGGACGCAGCATGGCCAGTGGACCGCCTAAAAAAGGAGGCGAGAATCGCTTTCAAGAAGACGCGAAAGGGAGGCGGCCCTACAACGGTGGTGCTGGAGTGTTCCGCGGCCCTGAGGGCAAAGTTGGTTGAAAAAGAAAGGCTGTTTTACGGATGGGATGTGTGCAGAGTGCACGATTATGTGGCCGTCACGTGCTGCAACAAGTGCCAGCAGTACGGCCACCCTGAAAAGTACTGTCGGTCAGCGGAGGTGGTCTGCGGAAGATGCGGTACGGGCGGTCACAGGGCCGCGGAATGTAAAAGCGATAAGTCGACCTGCGCAACCTGCCTCAAATTCAAGAGGCCCGAAGCCACCAGCCATGTCACTGCCTCTCGGGACTGCCCTGCGAGGATCTATGCAGAGGGGCGAGCAGTAGCTGCTACAGAATACAATTCGCGAATCTAAAAGTGGGACAGTTGAATGCTGCCGGGGCACAGCTAGCCACGGAGGAGCTGCCAGCTGTGGCGGGCGAGCTGGACCTCGACATTGTTCTTGTCCAAGAACAATACTCGAGGTCCGGGCTCGTCCTCCAGTGCGGCCCCTCGTCCCAGGCTGGCATATATGTGCGCAGACAGGACATCTCGGTTGCCGCCCTACTTCAATGGTGTACCGACTTCTGCTATGTGGTCCACGTCGGGGAGCTGGACACATATTTGGTGTCCGCCTATTTTAAATACTCGGACGACATAGAGCCGCATATAGCGCACCTTGAATGTGTACTTCGGGCGCTCAGAGGCAGACGCCTGATTGTGGGGGCGGATGTCAACGCCCACTCATACCTCTGGCACTGCAGAGAAGACCAGGTCCAGGGTCGGGGTCAGATTGCGGACCATCGGAGGTCGCTGGTTGAGGACTTCATCGCGTCTAATAACCTCAACATCGCCAACAGGGACGACCAACCAGCGACCTTCAGCACGGTGAACGGTGAGTCCAACATAGACGTCACCCTGTTTAGCAGAAGTTGTCGTGTTGAGGAGTGGTGCGTGCACGAGACGGCGAGCAGCAGTGATCACCGCCTCATAACCTTCCGGACGGGGAGCTGGCAACCTGCAACGACGGGACAACGGACGACGGATGCCACCACCATGGAGCCCCCGGGGGGGCCTTCGTGCTTCCGGGACAGGGGTGTCGACTGGGGGCGTTTTCGTTCGACGATCCAAGGTAAGATAGGAGGCTTGAATTTTAACCGCCCTGCCTCCCGTGTTAGCAGTGATTTCACTAAGGTGATAATCCAGACTGCCGCACGGACCCTCGGTTATAAGAGGAAGAACCGGGATGCAGGGTACGAATGGTGGACGCAAGAACTTGACCGCCTACGTCGTCAGTGCGGAAAATCGCGCCGTGCGTGGCAGCGCACGCGACGTGTTGGCGGTCCAGCGGAACAATATGCAGGTGATGTGTTTCGAAAGGATCGCGCCGCATACAGAAGAAGGAGGGAGGAGGTTGAGACCGCGTATTTCCGGGGGCTTGCCGAATCCGGCAATCAAGACCCATGGGGTCTGGCCTACCGAGTGGCAAGCGGGAGGAACCGTCCTCCCGCTAATGTAATTAATGGCACGAAATTCGCTGACGGATATGCGGGGACCATCGACGAAGCCATGCACGGTCTAGTGCACGCTCTGTGTCCGGACGACGATCCGTCTAAGGATTCAGAGTACCACTTTCAGGTGCGGATCTCGGCTGCGATGGTTCCCTCAGGCCCGAATGCCCTCCCTCCTTCTGGTGATTGTCTGAGAAACATGATTAGGTCGCTACCTAACACGGCCCCGGGGCTCGATGGGATTACCGCCAGGATCTTGCGGAACGTCTGGGCCGCTGCGCCGGTGGAATTCCACCTGGTGTACGCCAAATGTGTTGACGAAGGCATTTTTCCGGACGTCTGGAAGGACGGTCGTCTCCTGGTCCTGCCAAAGGGCAACGACAAGCCACTTAGTGACCCGAAGGCGTACCGCCCGATTACGCTTCTCTCTGTGCTCGGGAAGCTCTTAGAGCGCGTAATCATCCACTGTGCGCCTCAGATTTCCAGTGGAATTTCAGATTGCCAGCATGGTTTTGCTCAGGGGAAGTCAACGGTCTCTGCACTTGACGTCGTGATAAGTGCCGGTAGGGAGTCCGCAGCGCGTTATGTCCAGGCGATCTTCCTGGATATCTCTGGTGCCTTCGACAATGCTTGGTGGCCCATGATCATGGTCAAGGTGAAGAGAGGAGGATGCCCGCCCAACATCTATAGGATGTTGGCGGACTACTTCTCCCGTCGCCGAGTTGGCCTCTTCGTGGGTAGCCGGGTGTTGTGGAAGGAGTCCACCATGGGGTGTCCACAGGGATCAGTCCTTGGACCGACGCTGTGGAACGTCCTGCTGGATGACCTGCTGCGATCGCCACTGCCCGAGGGAGTACGCATGGTAGCCTATGCGGACGACGTCACTATTTTGATTGAGGCGCAGTCGAGAGCAGAGATTGAGGCGAAAGCCTCGAACGTACTCAGTACAGTCTCTGCCTGGGGTGGCCGGAACCGCTTGGGATTCTCCCCTGCTAAGTCATCTACGATGACTATCAGGGGTAGGTTCCAGCGGCCTCCGGTCATTCGGCTCGACGGCAACTCGATCCGTACAGTGCACTCGGCAACTGTTCTCGGCGTGGTGCTTGACAGGGGTCTCCTTTTCACGCAGCATGCGCAAGGGATTGTAGAGCGTGCGGCCAGATGCTTCGGGAAGATGTCGCGCGTGTCGGCGTCTTCCTGGGGCATCCGATATCCCGGTCTGCGCATTCTATACCAGGGCACGTTTGTCGCCACCCTTGCGTATGCTGCGGGGTGCTGGTACGAGCGCGTTGAGGTGCAGATGATCCGGAACACGCTACTCCGGGGGCAGCGGCCTGCACTAGTGCTTTTGACCAAGGCCTATCGGTCGGTCAGCACTGCCGCTCTCCCGGTGCTGGCAGGAGTGCTCCCGGCGGACCTTGAAGTCTACCGTGCTGGCAGCACTGAGGTGGCACGCAGAACCGCGTCCCGGCCAGAGATGAGCAGGCTAAAACGCGAACTTCTGGAATCACTTAAGCGTACTTGGCAGGATCGGTGGGAGAAGGAGACGAAGGGTAACGAGCTCCGAATGTTTTTCCCTGACGTGTCTGGGAGACTCAGCATGCGCTGGGTCGTACCAGATCATGAGACATCTCAGATTCTCACCGGACATGGCTGCTTTAACAAGCGGCTATGTGATATGCGGCTTCGGGAAGAAAGTCTGTGTGAATGCGGAGAGGGTGATGAGGACAGGCACCACGTTTTGTGGTGTTGTCCTCTTTATGACGACATCCGTTGGAGAATGTTAGAGGGACTCGAGCTGAAGACGTACGGCCCGGCCTGGTACCCTGACCTCGTGGGTACGGAGGCCAACTTTGGGCGGCTTCGTGAATTCGCGCACAGGTGGTTTAGGATACGCACGGCTTCACAGAGCGGCCTGGCACCGGACGGTGCAACCGTAGCGTGATGTACATGCCCCAGAAGGGGGAGAAATGAATTAGGGACAAAGGACGAAGAGTTAAACAATTTGTAGGGAGTAAGTCACGCACGCGGCAGAGTGTGCACACTGCAAAGCAGAAAGCAGGTTCCGCGTGCGTCTCCCGCGATTGGGCCTATATAATCGAAAGATTGGTTAGGCCATGGGTTGGTGGAGGGTTTGTCCCTATCTACTATCTAGCGAAACCACAGCCAAGGGAACGGGCTTGGGAGAATCAGCGGGGAAAGAAGACCCTGTTGAGCTTGACTCTAGTCTGGCATTGTAAGGAGACATGAGAGGTGTAGCATAAGTGGGAGATCGTTCGCGATCGTCGCTGAAAAACCACTACTTTCATTGTTTCATTACTTACTCGGTTGGGCGGAAGCGGTGCGCGGTCGATCAAAATCGGCGGGCGCACGGTGTTTCGTTCCAAGCGTGTAGAGTGGTGCAGTGGTGGCAACGCCGCTGTGCCGTACAACTCCCGCGTGATCCGGTTCGAGGACACTGCCAGGCGGGGAGTTTGACTGGGGCGGTACATCTGTCAAAGAATAACGCAGGTGTCCTAAGGCCAGCTCAGCGAGGACAGAAACCTCGCGTGGAGCAAAAGGGCAAAAGCTGGCTTGATCCAGATGTTCAGTACGCATAGGGACTGCGAAAGCACGGCCTATCGATCCTTTAGTATAAAGAGTTTTTAGCAAGAGGTGCCAGAAAAGTTACCACAGGGATAACTGGCTTGTGGCAGCCAAGCGTTCATAGCGACGTTGCTTTTTGATCCTTCGATGTCGGCTCTTCCTATCATTGCGAAGCAAAATTCGCCAAGCGTTGGATTGTTCACCCATCAAAAGGGAACGTGAGCTGGGTTTAGACCGTCGTGAGACAGGTTAGTTTTACCCTACTGATGGCTTGTCGTTGCGATAGTAATACTGCTCAGTACGAGAGGAACCGCAGTTTCGGACATTTGGTTCATGCACTCGGCCGAGCGGCCGGTGGTGCGAAGCTACCATCCGCGGGATTATGCCTGAACGCCTCTAAGGCCGAAGCCAGCCTAGCCGAATCCGGCAAGGATATGCTCACTGTGGAGCTCCGAGAGTCGGGAGGCTCTAAACAATGTGACTTTACTAGTCGCGCTTCACTTCGTGAGGTGCGACGTCGAAGCCCATTTGGATCGCGGAGATCGGTGCTAACGGTTTAACACGTGCATCACGGCTCCGAAGGTCCATATTTACCTCAGTTCGATGTCGGGGCTCGGAATAGTCTGTAGACGACTTCCGTTCCTGGCGGGGTGTTGTGCTCGGTAGAGCAGCGTCGTGCTGCGATCTGTTGAGACTCAGCCCTACGCCAGGTGATTCGTCCGAGGACGATGATCCATCCACGTGTATGTATGTGTGTGTGTCTACGCGTATTGCATAATAATCAACATCATATAAAATGTATTTAGTTGTATTTTTGTGCACACGCAAGGGATACACTCAACACGGGGGAAAAAAACCATTACGAGAACTTACTCGTCGAATAAAAACTTTGATGTTAAATTTTAAAATTTTTCATTACACGATTTTTACTTTCTCAACGATTTCATTACGCGAACTTTCCCCAACACTTTTCATTACGCGAACTTTCTGACTGCCGCTCTGCGCTCGCACGACTCGCAATCCATTACGCGAACTACCTACGTACGCTTCGCGCTGCGCGACGCCGCGCCGTGCGCGGTCGCCGTCATTACGCGAACATTCCCTTCCACTCGTGAAATAAAATTATAATTATTTTTATATGGTACAATAATGGTTACTAACGATAATATGCTAGTTAAATATAATAGTGAATCAACCAACAATTACTCACCGGGACAAAACGGAGACGGCCGGTATTTCATATGATTTTTCACACCAACCATGTATCAACATATCGATGTATCCAGCCAGACCTGCAATCCATTGGCTCAGTTATACAAAGTCCACAGAAACGGCAAAACGGCCATCAAACCAAAACACAAAAAAAAAATCGAAGCGCGATGGTGAGCGGGAAACGCAATTCATTACGCGAACTATCCACGTTTCGAGCTATCGCAAACCATTACGCGAACGTTCTCGAGTGCATTTTTTGCCGTTTAGTGAGATGAACCTACGACTCTCGCCGCCCCTATCTATTTTTAATATGATTGTTTTGAAATTTATATTACACCGACCACGTCATAATGACTTCAATATTGTATTTAATTTAGGAAAATAATAAATACCTAACATTAAAATACTTCCAACAGTTCTGTTACTTACTAATCAGTTAATTTCAATGTCAATGCAAACATTTAATAAATAAATAAATATGTGACGGGAATAATGTTACGAGAAGTTAGTAAATATAATATTGTATGTACATATCTTATATATTATTAT
>WUWR02000337.1:0-29274 GCA_009982885.2 Hyles vespertilio | reverse complement strand
TACGCGGGTGGTCATCCGGCCATTCGTTGCGGACAGGAGCCAACATGAGTATTAAAAAAAAATCGCTGGACTTGAGAACTCCGCCTCAGATTATTTCGTTCGCCGTGGAGCGATTCCTGCGATGCCCTTGTGCGAACCCTTCTGTGCGCTGGTCTCAGGCGGGTGGTGTGTGCTGCTTGATTGTGGTGGCGATTTGAGCACTGGCTGGCGCACTGGGATTCCAATGGCTCGGATATGGATGGCATATCGTAGACAGCCACGGCGAACGGGCCAATGGATGGGGACGACGAACTGGGGGCGCAGACCTGCTCAGCGGCATTCATCTATGGCTGCGCGGATCTCGACTCTATATCGGCGTGCTGTCGGTGCGATCGGCATGGGTCGGGGTCACGCGCTTGGCATTATGGCGGGCTATTCGGCAGGTTGGGTCGATATGGCTGATTCAATGCGCGGTATGCCGACCGTATTATCGCCGTTGTCCACGGATGTTGAGGCCATTGCCGGTGGTGGCGCTGCTGGGGAAGGGTTTGAACAAGGTCCGAGCGCAGTCGAGGTATCAGCGTGCACGGTATTTGACCGCATCGTGCGGGCTTCGACCTCTCTCTGAAACAGGCTCTATGTTGAAGCCGTGCGCTGTGCCGGTTGCACCAGGAAAGAGTCAATATCCTGCGGCATATTTCTGCCACGGCACGCCTACAGGTGATTGTTATTCACTAGCGCATTGGCAACAGATTCTGACCGCCGCGGGACTGAGGTTTTATCGGATGTTGGGTCCGGAGCCTGGAGTGCCTGAATGGGGCATATCTGGCGATGAGAGCCGAAGCATGATGATGGCAGGATCGGGCAACATGAGCGTATTTACAGGGGCTGGCGCTCTTTATACCGTTTGGCTTTTAATCTGTTGGATTGCGCTGCGCGACAGCGCCGATCTCCAAAACATCAGCGGAGCTGAATAGGATATCCAACAATTGCAGCGCGATTGCTGATGACACACGCGTGGTCGGGAACGGTACGCGGTCAGCTAGGGCAAGCCGCTGAAGCGCGCTGCGGAGCCCACATTCGAATCAGCGATGTTGAGGGGCGTCGTGATCGGACATTGCACGTGACTGAAGGCGAAAAGGCAGACTGGCGTAACCGCGATCGACCGCATGAGGGCGGCGGCAATCTGTTTCTCACGTCCGCTCGACACCCGTGTGGGCCGTGGAGGGGTCCTGACGGCTTTGCGAAATCATTCGGACTGATTCCAGATGAGAGGAGCTTGGGGCGGATTCAGGACGCCCGATGCTCGGTAACACGCTGGGCGGTCGCACGCCTGTTACAACGCTGGTGGAGGTGAGCATCAGTCGTAACCCGGAACTAGGACGAAACACTGCCCGAAGTGTCACTCCGCTGGTGTGGAGTGCAACGATGCGCTGGCTGAAGAATCCAGGCGTGGCATAACTGAAAGCGAGGGCGCAGGAGGCATTGCAGACGGTCGGTCAGCGATTCGTGCGCGCAGCGTCGGCCGCGGGGCGCGGCGAGGAGCTGTCTTCCGTCCTGAACGGGGGACTCGGAACCGCCTACGCGGGTGATTTCTCGCCTCAAAGCCAAGTTGGCTGATGGTGTGGCCAATTTCGGTTGCACTGGAGGCCAATATTAAAGTCGATGGCGTTCGGGCTGGCGAGATGATTGCGCCCGATGTGGCCGGGGAGACAACGCAGCTGGATGCCGGATCTGTCATCATCATCATGGAGACGGAGTGCACCGCTGGACGCACGTCAGTTAAAAGCGCATCGCGAAGCACGAGACGGGGCGGCCTGACGGTGGGCAGTTACTGGGCACGGATCGGGCGATATTGCGAGTGTGGCGTTTTCAAACGCAAAACCTCTGCCGCAATCCGCCACAGGACGACACGCTGGAGCCGCTGCTTGCTGCAGCGGCAGATGCAATCTGAACAGGGCTGTACTGGATGCTTTGCTGAACGCAGAGGCTTGTTACCGGCTTTCGCGGTCATCATCGCCCCTCACTGACGCAGATTTCTGGATAGATTAACGACATGAAAATTTTTATCTCGGCCGACATTGAAGGCATCGCGGGTGTCATGCGCCCGGAGCAATGTACACCCGGCCACCCGGAACATCAGCTGGCCCGTGGTCTGATGGAGCAGGAAGTGAATGCTGCGATTGAGGGGGCTTTTGCAGGCGGGGCAACGGAAGTGGTGGTGGCAGACAGCCATGCGCAGATGGACCAATTTGCGTGCGGAAATATCGATCCCCGCGCCCGGCTGGTGCAGGGAAAACCCGTGTCCTGTCGATGGTGGAAGGGATAGAGCAGCAGACGTTCGACGGCTGTTTCTGGTGGGATTTCACAGCGCAGCAGGTGAACCCGGCGTACTGGGCATACCATCAACGGCCGGGCATTCTGGCGTATCCATATCAATGGTCTGGTGATGGGAGAAACCGATATTTATGCGGCCGCCGCTGCTGAGCACGGCACGCCATTGCTGCTGGTCACCGGCGACGATCAGTTACAGAGCTGGATTGCGGAACACTACTCAGCAGTTAATTACATCTGTGTAAAACGCGCCATTTCTCATACCTGCGCGGAATCAATCAGCCCACAAGCGGCACAGCGTGCGATCGCTGCCGCAGCAAAGCGCCGCACTGCAACATCCCCCTCAGGTGAGCACGAGCCGCCTGACGGCACCTTACGCTATGCGCCTTCAGGCCACTAAACCGGTGCTGGCCGATCTGTTCAGCCTGATCCCCGCGTCACGCGCCTGGATGCCGTTACCGTGGCGTATCAGGCGGAGAATATGGAGACGTTAATCAGCTTACTCAGTGCATTCTCCTATCTGGCGAGGCACACAGTCATAGCGAAATTATCCCGGGCTGCATGCAACGTCAGCCCGTTAAGCCCGCCGTTCCGGTTCTGCTGAAACCGCGCTGCCAGGCACACGCCTGTAGTGCGGGCTGTGCATGCGCATCTTCCCTCTGACGAGTCAGAATCGTTGCTGGCTTAAATCCACGCAACCCGTGCTGCTGACCAGCGCCCCTTTAACTGCACCACGTCAGCGCGAGACCCGCTCTCTGCAGAGGCTTCAAACGGGACTGCCGGGTGCGGATGGGGGCGAAACAGGCAGCTGAGCCTGCACCGGTTTTGCGGTACAGTTTTTGCAACAGAAGAATGATTGCTCTCCTCACCCTCCGCCCGGACCTGATCGTGCAGCCTGTCGGAGAGGCCTTCGTTTTCGGTATTCCATCCAGGGTAAATAGTCATGCGGCTCCGCCATATAGAGGTCTTTCAGGCCATCGTACAGACCGGCAGCATCAGCGCTGCGGCGCGCTTGCTCAATGTTTCACAGCCGAATATCAGCCGTGTGCTGAATCATGCTGAGCAGCAATTGGGATTTGCGCTGTTTGAGCGACGTATACAGGGAATGAGTGTGACGGCAGAAGGACGACGTCTGCTGCCTGAAATAGACGATCTCTGCCAGCGCCTGCAATCTATCACCCAGCTTACCGAACAGCTGCGGCGGGGCGAAGGGCAGCTAGTTCGCGTCGGCGCGGCTCACGCTTTTGGTCAGATGGTTTTGGCGCCCGCATTGGTCAACTGGCGGCAACAGATGGCCTCGGTCAGTGTCGAACTGGTCACCGAGCACTTAATACCTTATGCCAGATGATTCTGGATAATCAGCTCGATTTCGCGCTGGTTTTTGGTCAGCAGGTCGATGCGGAATCTTCTGGCTGAACCTCTGTTTCAGTCTTCGATGGTCGCGCTGTTACCGCTCAATCACCCCCGTAATGAACCCGTTACGCTTGCGTGGTTATGCAACAATAATTTACTGATGATGCAGGCTCAGGATCCGCTTGGACGCGTACTTCACCGAGCGCTGCGCGATAAAAACTGAATCCCGCCGTGTCGTTGTCGATTAAAACCTATTCGGTCATTGCGGATATGGTGCTGGCAGGCGGCGGCACGGGGCGTCGTAGATCTCTTCACCGCCTGTCGCTATGCCGAACAGCTAAAGCTGCTGCCCATAGCGCAACCCCTGCCGTTTGAAGTGATGCTGATCAGCCGCCGTGACCAGCCACAGTCGCAGTCCACTCTGCAGCTTAAGCAGGTGATCCGTAACAGACTGTGGGAGATCGCCCGGCAGTGCGAAGCGCAGTTTATGGGTGGCTGAATAAGCGCCGCTTCAGGTGAAGAGCAGGGGAAAAGGGGGGGCTCAGGCAGGATCAGATTCGTTCGCTGACTTTTGCACCAGAAAGCGCGGAGCTCGAGCAATAAACCTTTTTAAGGTAATGATGGCGGCATTGTTGAAATGTGCTGACAGAGACTATTGAGACGGCGTTGAAATAAAAAATCCACGCAATGGCGTGGATTTATTCTGTGATGGTCATGAGATTCAGTTAAACCCCATAAGACAACAATCTTTAATCAGACGTTGAACAGGAAGTTCATCACATCGCCATCTTTCACGATGTACTCTTTACCTTCTGAACGCATCTTGCCGGCTTCTTTAGCACCTTGCTCGCCTTTATAAGCGATGAAATCTTCAAACGCGATGGTCTGGGCGCGGATAAGCCTTTCTCGAAGTCGGTATGGATTTTACCAGCAGCCTGCGGAGCCGTCGCGCCAACCGGGATAGTCCATGCACGCACTTCTTTTACGCCAGCGGTGAAGTAGGTCTGCAGGTTCAGCAGGGAGTAACCAGCGCGGATAACGCGGTTCAGGCCTGGCTCTTCCAGTCCCAGCTCTGCCATGAACTCGTCACGGTCTTCATCTTCCAGCTCGGCGATATCCGACTCAACGGCGGCGCACACTGGCACCACGACTGAACCTTCCGCTTCGGCGATAGCGCGCACCTGATCCAGGTACGGGTTGTTCTCGAAACCATCTTCATTGACGTTAGCAATGTACATGGTGGGTTTCAGAGTCAGGAAGCTCAGATAGCGGATTGCCGCTTTGTCGTCCTCATCCAGATTCAGTGAACGCAGCATGCCCGCTTCAGAAAGATGCGGCAGGCACTTCTCCAGCGCAGCCAGCTCGGCTTTGGCATCTTTGTCGCCACCTTTGGCTTTCTTCTGCACACGCTGAATCGCACGTTCACAGGTCTCAAGATCGGACAGCGCCAGCTCAGTGTTGATCACGTCAATATCTTCAGCCGGGTTAACTTTGCCCGCGACGTGGATGATGTTGTCGTTTTCAAAGCAGCGCACTACGTGACCAATCGCTTCGGTTTCGCGGATGTTGGTCAGGAACTGGTTGCCCAGACCTTCACCTTTTGACGCGCCTTTTACCAGACCGGCGATATCGACGAATTCCATGGTAGTCGGCACCACGCGCTGCGGCTTAACAATCTCAGAAAGCTGGTCGAGACGCAGGTCAGGCATCGGCACCACGCCCGTGTTTGGCTCAATGGTGCAGAAGGGGAAGTTAGCCGCTTCGATGCCCGCTTTAGTCAGCGCGTTAAACAGAGTGGATTTACCGACGTTCGGCAGGCCCACGATACCGCATTTGAATCCCATGGTTTGATACCCTTTATAATGGATGGACAGTGCGCCGAAGGCGGACTGTCGGAGACGAATGAAAAATTTCGCGCATATCACACGGAATCACGACGATTCGGGCGTTTAAGCAGGCTTGAAGGCCGTGCAAGACGCGTTCATCGCCTTGATACGATCCTATTTCAGCCACAGTTCGGTGCAGCGCGCCCGCCTCATCAATGGCATCATCAATCAGCTTCTGCTCACTGGCGGGCGGCTTGCCCAGCACAAATCCGGCACCTTGTTGCGATCGCCGGGATGCCCGATACCGATGCGCAGCCGATGGAAATTGTTGTTGTTGCCCAGTTTGCTGATGATATCTTTCAGCCCGTTATGGCCGCCATGCCCGCCGCCCTGCTTGAACTTCGCCACGCCGGGTGGCAGATCGAGTTCATCATGCGCCACCAGGATCTCTTCTGGCGCGATGCGATAAAAGGTCGCCATCGCCGCCACGGCTTTCCCGCTCAGGTTCATAAAGGTGGTCGGCACCAGCAGGCGCACATCCTCTCCGGCTATCGCCAGGCGCGCGGTATAGCCATAGAATTTGCCTTCCTCTTTCAGTGACTGATTGTGGCGCTCAGCCAGTAAATCCAGATACCAGGCACCCGCATTGTGGCGCGTGGCGGCATATTCAGCGCCTGGATTGGCTAAGCCACAATCAGTTTAATGCTGCTCACAATGATTATCCTGCTGTTATCGCGAAAGGGCGTTAGTTTACTTCGCCATGGCCGAGATGACAAAGTACAAGCATCGAAATGGTTCAGGA
Source organism: Hyles vespertilio (assembly GCA_009982885.2). Lineage (NCBI taxonomy): Eukaryota > Metazoa > Arthropoda > Insecta > Lepidoptera > Sphingidae > Hyles > Hyles vespertilio. The sequence continues at coordinate 22,980 of WUWR02000337.1, read as the reverse complement.
CGGGTGATTAATCATTTTCTATCTGAATCAACAGGCTGCCAATCAGGGCCAGTTAATTTATTTATGGCTGATGTGTGATCCAGTCCGCAACGTTATCTTTACCCATTGCCTAAGCTTATGGCACTTAACATTGTGTGCGGTTATTGACTCATATGGATGGAGGTGCAGCATGAAACATCAACACTGCCGCGTAGCGGGTAACAGCTTGATGGTACTGGGATTAGTCACAATGGTGCTGGGCGTGGGTTTCTCAATTATGAACCAGCTTCCCTCGCTTGATCTGCCAGATGCGCTGGCGCAGGGCGCAATCTTAGGCATCTTTGTTGGTGCAATGATGTGGCTGGTCGGGGCGGGTCTGAGTGGTCGTGAAAAGGTTGAAGATCGTTATTACTGGCATCGTCACTATGACAAACGTTGTCGCCGGTCGCACAATTCTCACCATTAACTGATGCCAGCAGTGACCGGATGCTGCGCGATGCGGTTCCGGCCGCTGGCCTTGGCGTGATAGAGCGCTTTATCCGCCAGCGCAAGTAAATCGTCAAAACCCTGCTGCTGCTGTGTGACCGTGGCAAACCCAATGCTGACCGAATAGGCAATTGAATTGGGTTGTGACGCACAGACCTCCCGCCGAATCGTCTCGCACCATGCCTCTGCCTCTTTTGCCGCCGCCGGAATTATCGCCGCAAACTCCTCTCCGCCCAGTCGCGCAAAACGCCCCTCAGCCGGTATCAATCCTCTGACAATGTCGCAAAAGTGAATCAATATCTGGTCGCCCTGTTGATGGCCATACCGATCGTTAATGCTCTTAAAATGATCCAGACTCGAACAGAATCGCGCTAAACGGCCGGTTCTGACGGCGGCATCGCGCCACAATCTTCTCTGCTTCATTAAATAAAGCCCGACGATTCCAGACGCTGGTCAGAGGATCGTGCATCGAGGCATGTTTTAAGACTGACTGCATCTGTTCATTCACCATGGCCAGGATAGTAAATGTCAGACCAATGACAACAGAATCGATTCCAGGATGACGTAAATCGAGAAGTTTGATCCGCCAATGGCGCAGGCAGCGTGCTGGGAATCGCGCTGTCCAGAAACAGGCGAGCCAGGTGAAACAGCAGATGGATTCCACAGCAGCAACTGCGCAGGCCAGAAGGTCACCTTTAGCGTGGCACGCGCCAGCCAGACCAGCTGGATCAGTGCGGCGGTATAGGCGATGCAGGCGATGCAGAGCACCAGCACCGTTTGGGTAAGCTGTAATAGAACGCCGGGAAACAGCAGAGGAGTGCCCAGAGCAGGGCGCCTAACAGCCAGTGAGTGCCGATGGGCTTACCGCAAGAAGCGCCGGGAACGCATTTAACAATCCGCCGTAAGCCAGCATCACTAAAACGTTACCCACTGCACCGGGCAGGAAATGCAGACCACTGCTGCGCAGGCTACTTAAGAATACGGCAATCAGGGTAAAAACCAGCGGACAGGCAGGTGAAGCCGAGAACGCGATCATACTGCGATCCGATCCAGGCAAAAAACATGATGATGCTCAGAAAACCCCAGCACATAAAGCTCGCAGACAAATAAAGTATAGATATCCAGGCTCATGGCGGTCCGGGTTCTTAGAAAAGTGCGCTGCAAATTACCACTTAACGGCACAGGGCAGAAGCGGGGAACGCGGCGTTTTATCAAAAGAGTGGGTGGCGTTGAAAACAGGCGATTTTGGGGAAATTTATCCGCGAAAATATCAGAAAAAGAAGCGCGTTAATCGGGGGCCGACCGGCATAAAAAAACCGGGCACAGGGCCCGGTTCCGCGAAGATTAATGCTCGAACATGGCCGAGATTGATTTCTTCGTTACTGATGCGGCGAATGCTTCGGCCAGCATGCCAGATAAGGTCAGCGTGCGCACATTCGGCAGTGACTTAATCTCCTGAGAGAGTGGGATGGTATCGCAGACGATTACCTGGTCAAGCACAGATTTACGCAGGTTTTCAACCGCATTGCCGGAGAAGATCGGGTGGGTCGCGTAAGCAAATACGCGTTTAGCACCACGCTCTTTCAGCGCTTCAGCCGCTTTGCACAGCGTGCCGCCGGTGTCGATCATGTCGTCGACAAGCACGCAGTCGCGGCCAGCAACGTCACCAATGATGTGCATCACCTGAGAAAACGTTCGCGCGAGGGCGGCGTTTATCGATGATGGCCATATCGGTGTCGTTCAGCAGTTTAGCGATAGCACGGGCACGTACTACGCCACCAATATCGGAGAGAAACAACAATCGGGTTTTCCAGACCGATCTGCATCATATCTTCCAGCAGGATCGGACTGCCAATACGTTATCAACCGGGACGTCGAGAAGCCCCTGGATCTGCTCGGCGTGCAGGTCAACCGTCAGAACACGGTCAACACCGGACGCTGGAAAGGAAGTCTGCCACTACTTTAGCGGTGATAGGTACACGCGCGGAACGCACGCGGCGATTCCTTGACGGGCATAACCAAAGTAGGGGATGACTGCGGTAATACGACCAGCAGAAGCACGACGCAGCGCGTCGACCCATCACAACCAGTTCCATCAGATTATCGTTGGTGGGGGCACAGGTGGACTGGATGATGAAAATATCACCACCGCGTACATTTTCGTTGATCTGTACGCTCACTTCACCATCACTGAAACGTTCCTACAGCGGCGTCTCCCAGGGCTGGTGTAAAGGCGGTTGGCAATACGTTGTGCTAGTTCCGGGGTGGCGTTACCAGCAAATAGCTTCATATCAGGCACGAGAAGAACCTCAGGCTTTTGCGTCCAGAGAATGAACGGCATGACTGTAACCGGCGCGTACGGTCATGTGCGTTCACACGGTGTGTTGATGCGAAACGTGCAGTGTCCGGAACGTGGTGACACTGTCACGCATTCGCTAATCGCCTCGCAGGGTACGCTGTAGCGGCGAAACATTTACGCCCCGGGCTACAAATGCGCGTACCCCATTCGGGGCAAGCTCCAGCACCTGGCGGGCAGCAGACTCGGTGTCGAATTCAGCAAACACACAAGCGCCCGTGCCAGTCAGGCGTGACGGCGCGTATTCTAGCAGCCAGGAAACAAGCTCATCAACCTCACGAAACGTTTTCTTACCACTGCTTCACAATCATTGGTGAAGGGTGATGCTAAAAGCGTCGATAAACTGCGCGATGGAGTATCTCGCGTCAGTTCGGGGTCGTTGAATACTACTGGGGTGCTGATATTCACGCCGGGATGGGCGACAAGATACCACTTTTCTTCCGGCTCTGCGGGATGAAGTTGTTCACCCACACCCGGGTCGAAGGCCGCGAAGCCCTGGACAAACCCGGCACATCCGCGCCCAGCTTCACGCCCATCGCCGCCATCTCATCCGGCGTTGAAGCCGGTTTGCCACAGATGATTCAGCTGCCACCAGTACGGTTGCCGCATCAGAGGAGCCGCCCACCGGACCGGGCCACCCCATGGGCAGTTTTTCTCAACGGCAATCTGCGCGCCCGTCGTGAGCGGGGACAGGCATTGTTATCCTTGCGCCGCCTGTTTCAGCATGGTTGGCGGCGCGGACCAATCAGGTTATCCGCATCCGCAACGCCTGCCACGGGCGTTAAACAGTGGTGATGTAGTGGGGCCGCTTTGATCGACAGTAACTTGCAGCTGGTCACCGTAATCAAGAAACTGAAACCGCGTCTGCAGGTTGTGATAGCCGTCGGGACGACGGCCGGTGATGTAGAGAAAAAGATTCAGTTTTGCCGGGGCAGGCAGTGGGGATCATTGAACGGTCCAGCCGTCCATACGCAGTTTAATCCGCTGGTAACCCTCTTTCAGCTCCAGGCTCGAAGGCAGCGGCCGGGGTGCTTTGCGTAGTTAGCCCGCAATAGAGAGACCTGACATTCTGACCGTCGCGGCTGTAGTTCAGGGCTGATAGCTGATAGCTCTCGTTGAGTGATAGTCGGTGGCATCGCCTGGCAGACCCATCATCCACATGGCGCAGATTCGCCAGACGGAATGTTCATGCCAGGTCAAGCTGCGAAACATTTCTGCGCATCGTTGCTGCGTAACGCTTGCCTTTGTTATCGGACGTCTGTAAACCGAGCCCTGCGCATCCAGCTGCAGTTACGGTGGCCCAGCGGATGGTCAGCAGAGGCGATAGCGATGGGAGCGGTCTGCTGCCAGTTGAAGCGGGCATAGACTTTCTGCTTGTCAGAAAGATAGGCAAGGCGCCGCGGGTCTGTAGTGGGACCTTTGAGACGCCTGCTGATGCTGTGCCACTGTGGGGCGGTAACGCTGGGGCCGGGCCTTGCGGTTGGACGTACAGGCTGCCAGCAGCAGATGGCAGGGGCAAACGGCTCTCAGATTGCGTGGTGAATTGAGCATCAAGGGTCATCTCTCGGACCATTTATATTCGTAACGGATAACGTAACCGTCCCGGTTTAACCGTCCAATGCTGTTATGCAGCAAAGTGCACGGATCGGGTAATCTTATACAGCATAGCCTTGTTTGGCTTTCTTGTCTGCCGCATCTTGTAGAATGCGCCTCACAAACCTGACATTCTTGGACATCCCAACAAAACCGCTATGACGCTGCTCGCTTCGAATCAATCACAAGACAGCCCCCATTGCTCTGCGCGAACGCGTCTCGTTCGGCCGGGACGCTGAGGGCGTTAAAAGCCTGTTATCACAGCCAATGGGCAGAGCGGCGTGGTGTGTCCACCTGTACCGGACTGAACTCTACCTGAGTGTAGAGCGGCAGGCGACTTACAGCGCGTCTGGTGAGCTGGTTCTGCATTCTCATCAGCTGGTGAAGAGGCTGGCGAAACAGCCTTCTGGCACGGATAAACGAGCGGTTCAGCCACTGATGCGCGTTGGCCAGCGGACTCGACTCACTGGTGCTGGGCGACACCGCAAATCCTCGGTCAGGTCAAAAAAGCCTTTGCCGACTCCTCACGCGGTCAGGCGCTGAAGCAGTGAACTGGAACGCATGTTCCAGAAAACCTTCTCGTGTTGCCAAACGCGTGCGTACGGAAACCGCTATCGGTGCCAACGCGGTGTCGGTGGGCGTTTGCTGCTGTACGCGGCCCGTCAGATCTTCGAATCGCTCTCCTCCGTCAATGTCTACTGGTTGGCGCAGGTGAGACCATTGAGCTGGTGGCGCGTCATCTGCTGAAACATCAGGTCAAAAAAATTACTGATCATCGCCAACCGTACCCGCGAACGCGCCGAAACGCTGGCGTCGGAAGTGGGGTGCAGAGGTGATCACCCTGGCGGAGATCGACGCCCGTCTTGCAGAAAGCCGACTTATTATCTCGTCAACCATCCAGTCCGCTAACGATTATCGGTAAGGGGTATGATGGAGCGCGCGCTGAAAGCGCGAACCGTAACAAGCCAATGCTGCTGGTCGATATTGCGGTTCCGCGCGACGTAGAGCCGGAAGTGGGCGACCTGCTAAGCCTATCTCTACAGCGTGGATGACCTGCAGGCGATCATCGAGCAGAACCTGGCGCAGCGCAAAGTCGGCCGCGGTTCAGGCCGAAAGCATCGTGGTTCAGGAAAGCAGCGAATTCATGGCGTGGCTGCGCTCAACAGGGCGCGGTGAATACGATCCGTGAATATCGTTCTCAGGCGGAAGAGATCCGCGCTGAGCTGGAAGGCCGTGCGCTGCAGGCGCTGCAGCAGGGTGCCGATACCGCCGAAAGTCATGCAGGAACTGGCGCACAAGCTGACCAACCGTTTAATACACGCTCCAACCAAATCACTCAGCAGGCCGCCCGCGACGGCGATAATGAACGCCTGCAGATTTACGCGACAGCCCTTGGGTCTCGATTAGGCACACCGCTGTCGCCACCTGTTACGGGAATCCCACATTTAAATGAAAACCTCTATAGTTGCCAAACTGGAAGCCCTGCAGGAGCGCCACGAAGAAGTGGAAGCGATGCTGGGCGATGCAGGCGTGATCGCCGATCAGGGAGCGTTTCCGTGCGCTGTCACGCCGAATATGCTCAGCTGACCGATGTGACCCGTGCTTCCGCGACTGGCAGCAGGTGCAGGAAGATATCGAAACCGCGCACGAGCAGATGCTCGACGATCCTGAAATGCGTGACATGGCGCAGGAGAGTGCAGGAAGCGCGTGAGAAGAGTGACGGTGCTGGAGCAGCAGTTGCAGGTTCTGTTGCTCGCCGAAAGATCCCGACGATGAGCGCGGCCTGTTTTATCGAAGTGCGCGCCGGAACCGGCGGCGATGAAGCGGCGATTTTCGCCGGCGATCGCTTTCGCATGTACAGCCGCTATGCCGAAGCGCGTCGCTGGCGCGGGAGATCATCAGCGCAACGAAGGCGAGCATGGCGGTTACAAAGAAGTAATTGCCCGCGTCACCGGCGAAGGTGCCTATGGACGCCTGAAGTTTGAGTCAGGCGGCCATCGCGTGCAGCGCGTGCCGGAGACCGAATCCCAGGGCCGCATTCACCACTCAGCCTGTACCGTTGCCGTGATGCCGGGAATCCCGGAAGCGCGAACTGGCCGGAAATTAATGCGGGCGATTCTGAAGATCGATACTTTCCGATTTCATCCGGCGCAGGCGGTCGCACGTTAACACCCCCGACTCCGCATTCGATACCCCACCTGCCAACGGTAATCGTGGTGTAGTGTTCAGGACGAACGTCCACAGCATAAGAAAAACAAAGCCAAAGCGTGGAGGTGCTGGGCTCGCGTTATTCACGCTGCCGAGATGGCCGCCGTCATGCCGCCGAAGCCGTTACCCGACGCAACCTGCTGGGCAGCGGCGAACGTTCTGACCGTACGCACCTACAACTTCACCGCAGGGCAGCGTGACCGAACCGGATCAACCTGACCATTACCGTCTGATGAAGTGGCTGAATGAGGAAGGGGGTATACGACCTGATTGAGCCGATGTTCAGGAATACCAGGCCGTTCAGGGCGGCGCTGGCTGGTCGGATAAGGAATATTCGTCCATGGCGAAACAGGCGATCGCCACGCTGTGCGGTTGTGGTTACAGTCCGAAGCGTGGACGCAGAGCTCCTGTTAGGTTTTGTGTTGACCGGCAAATCACGTGCTGGTTTAATCGCCTTTGATGAAACGGTGCTCCAGCGATGAGCAGCTGACGCAACTGTGATGCCTGCTGGCGCGTCGCGCCCGCGGTGAGCCGGTGGTCGCATCTGGTGGGGCGAGCGCGAGTTCTGGTCGCTGCCATTGCGCGTCAATGACGCCACGCTGATCCCGCGCGCCGGATACCGAACTGCTGGTTGAAACGGCGCGTGGCGCATCTGCCCGTCGACACCGGCAACCATTCTGTACATGGGCACCGGCACCGGAGAGCGATTGCGCTGGCTTGGCCAGCGAGCGTCCCGATGGTCTGTCACCGGCGTGGAGATCGCCATGACGCCGCCGTTGAGCTGGCGAACAGTAAAAAAAAAATGGCAGGCAGCTCACCTCACCAACACCACCTTTCTGCTCAGTCACTGGTTCAAGGCGCTGAGCCACAGGCTTTACCTCATTGTCAGCACCCCACCTATATAGTGCCAGCGATGTTCATCTTGGAGCAGGGCGATGTGCGCTTTGAACCGCGCAGCGCCCTGGTGGCGGATTCAGGCGGACTGGCGGATTGGCGTACGCTGTCGAGCAGGCACCCCGTGGCTGCTGGCCGGGTGGCTGGCTGATGCTGGAAAACTGGCTGGCAGCGGGGAGAGCGGTGGCCACGCTGATGCGGCACAAAGGCTATCACGCCGTGGAAACCGTCGATGATTACGGTGGCAATCCGCGTGTGACATTAGGTCAGTTCCCTTCATAAAAGCGCTTTGAAAAGGATTCATGATGTTGCCTTTTATCCCCTGATTAAAAATCTGCACATCTAACGGTGGTGCTACCGTGACGCGTTCCTGCTGCGGTTTTTACTGGATGCGCCGTGGGAGCGGAATGATGACGAAAGTGGGTGAGCTCTATGGCCGCATCTAACGGGACACACTGTTACTGGTGGACCCGGGTCTCACTGTGTGATGATACCCAATTCATACCTTTACACCCAAGGAGAGGCTGACGGAGAAGCTTTTAGCGGTTCTATCTACAATCGCCTTAGGATTTGTGGCATGAGTCGCCGTCCCAGCACTGCTCGCACCCGCCTGGATCGCATTTTCTGGTAGGTTAATCGGAACACCTGGTGCCATCAAGCTGGCTCTGACCAAAATGATGGGCCGTTATTGGTGATAGCATGACCTCGACCGAAACAAATATAGATTTCAGCCAGACACCGCTGTGTGAAGCGGTGAATTGGGCCACGCTGGCCATATCCGCGCCGATTTCCCGGCGTTGTCGGGTGAAGCACAACTTGCGGCGTTCGTCGCCGAAGCACGTGGGACTATGTCAGCCATACCGAAGATGCTGACATGCAGCTCGAAAAGCTGCTGGAGCTGTTCTATCGTCAGTGGGGATTTGCGGTGCCAGTGGCGTCTACAATCTTTCTGATGCCCTCTGGATCGACAATGTGCTGAAGACCCGTCGGGGCACGGCGGTGTCACTGGGCGTTATCCTGCTGCACATCGCCGCCGAGCTGGAACTGCCGTTGATGCCGGTGATCTTCCCGACGCAGCTGATTCTGCGCGCCGACTGGATGATGGCGATTAAGTGGATGATCAACCCGTTTAATGGGGAAACGCTTGACCGGCACACGCTGGAAGTGTGGCTCAAAGGCAATATCAGCCCGACAGCACGTCTGTATGACGACGATCTCGACGAAGCCAAAACCGTCACCGTGATGCGCAAGAGGCTCGACACGCTGAAAGCGGCGTTGATGGAAGAGAAGAAGATGGAGCTGGCGCTGAACGTCAGTCAGGTGCTGTTACGTACGATCCTGACGATTCCCTACGAAATCCGCGATCGCGGTTTGATCTACGCGCAGCTGGAGTGCGAACATATCGCCCTGAATGATTTAAACTACTTCGTTGAGCAGTGTCCTGAAGACCCGGTCAGCGAAATGATTTCAAAGTTCAGATTCACGCAATCGAACAAAAACAGGTCACGCTGCACTAAGCGGACCCACTGAAAAGGAAAGGGCATGACACAGAAAGTCGTGAGTATTGGCGATATCAAAAGGTCGCAAACGATTTCTGCCATTTGTGCTGTTTGGCGGGATGAACGTACTGGAGTCGCGCGACCTGGCGATGCGCATTCTGCGAACACTACGTTACCGTCACCAGTAAACTTGGTATTCCTTACGTATTCAAAGCGTCATTTGATAAAGCGAACCGCTCCTCTATTCACTCCTATCGCGGCCCAGGCCTGGAAGAGGGGATGAAGATTTTCAGGAGCTGAAGCAGGCTTTCGGCGTCAAAATTATCACTGATGTGCATGAAGCGTCCCAGGCGCAGCCGGTCTCTGAAGTGGTTGATGTGATCCAGCTGCCCGCGTTCCTGGCGCGTCAGACTGACCTGGTGGAAGCGATGGCGAAAACCGGCGCGGTCATTAACGTCAAGAAGCCCCAGTTCGTCAGCCCGGGTCAGATGGGCAACATCGTTGATAAGTTCGCTGAAGGTGGCAACGAGCAGGTATCCTGTGCGATCGCGGCAGCAATTTCGGCTACGAACAATCTGGTTGTCGATATGCTCGGCTTTAACGTGATGAAGAAAGTCACCAAAAACAGCCGGTGATTTTCGATGATCACCCATTGCGCTGCAGACGCGCGATCCGGTTTGGCGCGGCATCAGGCGGTCGTCGTGCTCAGTGGCTGAGCTGGCGCGTGCCGGTATGGCGGTCGGCATTGCCGGTCTGTTTATCGAAGCGCACCCGGATCCTGAACACGCCCTGTGTGACGGCCCATCCGCGGTGCCGCTGGATAAGCTGGAGCCATTCCTGGTGCAGATGAAAGCGATTGACGATCTGGTGAAAAGCTTCCCGGAACTCGATACCAGCAAATAAGTTGCTGCAAAAAAAAGAGCGATTAATCGCTCTTTTTTTTTCGCCTGAATCCGGTGACGTTACAGCATGATGGTCATCAGATAACCGATAAACAACGCCAGATGCGCGGCTCCATTCAGTACGTTTGTGCGTCCGGTCGAGAAGGAGAGCTGACAGAGAATCGCGACCGCCATCATAATCACCATCTGCGGCGGCTCCAGACAAATATCAGCTCCTGTCCGGTCAGGGTGGCGATAATGGTTACCCGCCGGTACCGTGAGTGAGATGGTCGCCAGCACTGAAACCAAAAAAAGAGGTTCATGGCGCGCTGCACCTGATTCATCCGCACGGCCCTGATCGCCCCCAGGCTTCCGGTGAGAGGATCAGCAGGGCCACCAGGCAACCGTAAACTGTGCCGGTGCAATTCAGATCACGTCAGCAGGCTTTCCAGCGTATTAGAATTCATCTTGGTCACGGCAATGACCGCAATCAGATGCACGATCAGCCAGCTGGTATGCCAGAAGCTGCTGTGGGCAGACGGTTTGCCATGATGCGGGTCGCCATCATCGCTCTCATCTTCATGCTCATAGACAAACAAGCTCTGGTGGGTTTTGGTCTGAATCAGCAGGAACACGCCATACATCGCCGCTGAAATCGCCGCGATCAGCAGTGCCTGAGTGACAGAGAAATTACCGCCCGGCAGTGCGTTGGGAAACACCAGCACCAGAATCGCCAGGGGAAAGATAGCGATCAGATATTGCTTCACGCCCGCCAGATTCACGTATTGCGTCGCAAACTTATTACCGCCCAGCAGCAGCGCAAAGCCAACCAGTCCACCGGTTACAATCATCACGATTCGAATAGAGCGTATCGCGCATCAGCCCGGGTGCGGCATCACCGGTCGCCATCAGCGCCCGAGATCAGGCTCACTTCCAGAATCACCACGGACAGACTCAGGATTCAGAGAGCCATAGGGCTCGCCCCAGCCGGTGCGCCAGCACGTCGGCATGCCGTACAACGCTAAAAGCGCTGCTCAGAATGGCAACCAGCGCCACTAAGTTGATACCGACTACAATCGGAAATGATGTGGTTGCACCAAAAAATAGCGTATACCCAGCGTGATAAGGGGAAGTATCAGCGAGAATTCCTTGTGACGTGTTTTTTTCATGTGAAGGCATTCACCATCCTCTCTGGTTAATGATTATCCGGACACAGCGAGTGCTGCTGTTAGAAATATAATCAGTTTAGGGCAGGGCGCAGTTATCTTTTCACCGGTCGAACGGGAAAAATTTACTGCTTTTACTTAAATGCAATAAATGGTCGAAGCGGTATTAACCTGAAGTTATCTCAAATATTGCAATATTAATCAGGCCACAACAATTTCTCTTTACCCACCTATCTGACCGTCAAATGCCGGAAAATCTGCTTATCATTGTAACTTGTGTGGCCTGTTTCTGGTTTTTAATTTGAAGTGGAGATAAGTGGCTGTTTTTATTTTTGTTCTGTTGCGCCAGGCTTACACAGGAATCCAATAAACTGAGGAGCCGTTATGCCTTACTCTAACGAACCGACTTACCTGACAACGGTACAACACGTGCTTCCCGCGCATGCGCAGGATATCTATCAGCAGGCATTTAATAGCGCGTGGGAAGAATATAAAGAGGCTAAGGATCGGACGCGGCGATGATTCGCGGGGAAGAGGTGGCGCACAAAGTCGCCTGGGCAGCCGTGAAAAAAGAGTATGAGAAAGGTGATGACGATAAGTGGCATCCTAAACGTTAACGCCGTCGCTAGCCTGTTCACGCCAAAGGGCCAGGATTATCTGGCCCTTTTTTTCATCTTCGCTATAAGGTTTATCTGGTTTTTTTTAACCTGCGACCGGAATCACGCTTGTAACCCCGCGCGGAAATAGATTAATGTCAATTTGATGAACGAAACGCAGCGCCGTTTTGGAGATCATGTTACAGGAGCCATTCTGCAGGACCGCCGTTGACGTTGAGGAGGTCGCATTGCTTACCCGGGAATTTCTATTAAAAGCGGATTGTAAAACGTCGTTCGGGGATATCGAAGAGCGTTGCTCTGGAGTTGCGAGCAGCGCGCGGCCTCGCTGGCAGCCACGCTGGCCTGTCGTCCCGATCACAGCCCGGTATGGCTCTTTTGGTTACGGCTCGCTGATGTGGAACCCGATTTTTGAGGCGGATGAAGTGGCGTCCGGTTCGCTGGAGGGCTGGCATCGTGCTTTCTGCCTGCGGCTGATTGCCGGACGGTGGCACCGCCACGCATCCCGGCCGCATGCTGGCGCTGAAGCAGGGCGGCAGAACCACGGTCTGGCGTTTCGTCTGCCGGAAGAGCGGCTGCATGAAGAGCTGGCGCTGCTGTGGAAGCGTGAGATGATCACCGGCTGCTATCTTCCAACCTGGTGTGAATTACAGCTGGAGGATGGTCGCAGCGTCTACTGCGCTGACCTTTATTATGGATCCGCGTCATTCCGCTGTATGAATCGGACTCCTGGCCCGGAGGCGATTGCGCCATTAATCGCCGCGGCCAGTGGCCCGCTCGGCTCGAATGCGCAATATCTGTTTGCTCTGGAAGAGGAGCTGACCCGGCGCGGCATGGAGGAGGAGAGTCTGAGCCGGCTGGCCCATCAGGTGCGGACACTGCAGCAAGCCTGTCTGAAGCAGGCCTGAACCGGGGCATAAGCAGAGTAAAAGGGCGCGACAATGTCGCGCCCTTTTACGATCCGGCTGCGGATTACCGGGCTTAGTTACCCGGATTAATCAGCCAGGTGCCGGGCTTATCGATGGTCAGGGATTGTGTGTGCGTCTCACTGCCATTCTTAACGTCAAATTTTGTACTGTCCCGCCGCCAGATTCAGCGCGGCAAATCCGCTGCTGCCCGGTTTTACCTCGACCGGCTGTCCGTTAAGCACCACGCTTCACCGCTCTCCAGCTTAAGATAAACGGTCGCCAGCGCGGCCGGAACGGCAGCGGCTGACGGAATCGATGCGGGCAGGCCTGCGTCATGGCTGAACTGTTGTTAACCACCTCTGGTGTGGCACTGTGGCGATTCGCCAGCCAGATGGCGACAACCACGGCCAGAATAGCCACGGCAGCCAGACCCAGCAAATCCAGGCGACAGTTTACCGCACCGTGCGCGGCGTCACCGGCCTCGGCGGACGGCGGCGGCATGATTCATCGCCATCACCACCGGCGCAGCAGCCTCACCGGCTCCTCGGACCGGCAGAGCAGGCGACTCGCCCGGCACCGGGAAGCTGTTTACCACCGCTTCCACATCACTGACCGGCAGATCAATCAACGCGGCAAAGGCATCAATCGTTGTGGGGCAGGTCGCCTGGCTTCATTGCCAGCGCGCAGTCAATGGCATGCAGCAGCGGCAGTGAGTAGCATTCTGGCTGGCGTTCCACCAGCGGCTGATAATTATCTTCAATGCAGCGCACCACGCTGACCGGCGGCGGATTACCGGTAATCATGTTATGCAGCACCGCGCCCAGGGCGTAGATATCGGTCCACGGTCCCTGTTCAACTTCACCATCTTCGCTGTACTGCTCAATCGGCGCAAAGCCAGGTTTAAGCATGATTTCCGTTTCGTCAGAGAGGTTGCCAATCTCTTTACGCGCCGAGCCAAATCGAGCAGAACCGGCAGCTGGTTCTCCTGAATCTGAATATTGTCGAGCGAGATATCGCGATGCAGATAGCCGGCCTGATGGATGTGCTGATGGCACCCAAACAGCGGCGGCAGCAGGCGGCGGATCCAGGCTTCAGTGATCGACGCCGGGCTGGTTACCTGCCACTCTTTCAGCGTCATACCGCTGTAGTAGAGCGTGCCCATATAGGCTGTGCCTTCTGCTCCCAGAAGCGCAGCACGTGCAGCAGTCCCGGATGATTAAAGCGAGCCAGCAGACGCGCTTCCTGAATAAAGCTGGTGAGCCCGGCATATAAACAGCTTCTGGAAACGCTCACCGCGCAGCTCCAGCGTTAAATCGGCGGCACGGACTGCCAGCGACACCGGCATGTACTCTTGATTGCAATAGTGCGTTCAAGCTGGTGATTTCCACGCGCGATAGACGATGCCGAAGCCGCCGCCTCCGATCACTTCTTGATCTCAAACTCATTGAAACGGTATCCGTCAGGCAGGGCATTCGGAACGGTTTTCGGATTATCATTTGCCGACATAGTGAACTCTCTGTACACGGCCTGCTCGCCAGGCTGCGCGGTAATTAATTGATGTTACGCCAGGCACCAATGGCAGGATCAACCAGATCCGCGTGCAGGGTGTCGATGAGTAACACATTCACTTTTTGCTGTGGCATGAAATAGGGCGCCCAGTGGCTGCGCAACGTATCAACTCGCGATTTCACAGCGTCAGCATCCTGCTGCGCAGCATTCTTATCCATCTTTATCAACAGGGCACCATTGAAGCGCCAGACATGTTGTTTGGCATCAAAGGGCAGCACCAGCCAGCTATCATTCGCATCCGGGCGTGTCACAATCATGCGCTGATTGTTCGCGGCGATAACCTCCAGCTTGCTGTCCGGGATCGTCAGATTGGCGATGGGATAGCCCTGATAAAAGGTGACTGCCACCGGCGTTGGGTGGTCTGGGGTCGCCAGGCATCAGCTCACTTTTGCCTTCTGCCAGCCATCCGGTGAGCACTGCTGCTTGCTGACATCCGGGATAAACAGGGTCTGGGCATTTTCATCCCAGGCGGTGCGAAAATGGCAGCCGCTGGGGGAGATCAAAATGTTGCAGCGGCGTGCTGTTGGCGGGCCGAGGACAGGTCGAGCGGTGCAGCATTACTCTCACTGGCGCTGGCGGTGGCATCTGCCATCACGATAGGACGCCAGTTCTGCAGCTTACTGGCGCTGCCGCTGGCCAGTACGCCACCCTCTTTACTGGTCATCTGCCAGGGCAGCTCGTCCAGTAATCCGCACTGATTAGCGAGCAGGGTGCCGACGCGCGGTAAAAAGGTGGTCAGCACCGCCGATCCTTACTTTTGCCGGAGACGATGCGCAGTGGCAGCGTCTCTTTGCACCAGTCGTCAGGCGCTTTACTCACCACATTATCGATATAGACCTCCAGCGCCAGGCTGGGGGGAGTAGACAACCCGATAATTTTCAGCCTGGGCGTGAAAGGCAATCAGCAGGGTGATGATGCCGGGCAACCACAGTTTTCATAAGGATCCTTGGAATCAAAAACGAGGCGGCAGAAAGCGCGCCGAATCAGCCAGTGAATAGAGCAGCGTTGCCTCCTCCGGCTCACCAATCCAGACCGCCAGTGCGCTGAGATTATCTTTCTTAACGTTGCGGCTCACCGCCTGTTCCATCAGAGCCAGCCACTCTTCGCAGGCATTCACCATGCGCAGCGCCTGTTCCATTTCATGACTGGCCAGATTCAGCCAGAAGCCATCGGTGCAGACCAGAAACGCGTCGCCATCCTCCAGCGCAATCTCCTGCGAAAAGCTCACTAAGCGAGGCGGTTCAGCGCCCGAGCGCATTATAGAGTAAATTACTGTTAATGCCGGTATTTTCATAGCCCGCTTCTTTCAGCTGCTGGGCCAGACTGTGATCGCGAGTGACCTCATGAAGCACGCCGCGGCGGAAGTGGTAAACCCGGCTGTCACCGGCATGCGCCCACCATGCGCGCTGTTTTTTCGCGGTCGATAAACAGGGCCGCCAGCGTGGTGCTCATGCGTGAATATTTAGGATTTTTACCCTGTGCCTCATGCAGCGCTAAGCGGCACTGTTCAATTGCCTGATGGGTTATCTCCGGCGTCAGGTCGGCGTGCGCCTGTAACTGGCTCAGCAGGGTGTCACGCACCAGCTGTGCCGCCATCTCGCCGCCGGGCAGACCGGCCACGCCATCGCAGACCACAAAGCAGGCTTTACGCTCATCCAGCTCTGCGCCGGTGCGATCCTGGTTCTCATCGCGTAGCCCCTGCTGGCAGCGGGCTGGCAAAAACGATTTTCATGGTTCATCTACCCGCGTCTGAGAGTCCTTATACTGATTCACCTCCATGTCATAGGCATGGAGAAAGGCCTCGCCAACAGCGTATGGAAATCATCTTCGATCTCTCCGGCCGTACGCTGATAATTACGGGTGAAGTAGTCCCACAGCGCCCGCCTTCTTCATGCGGAAAAGGGCATTTTTGGACACCACGCCATCGGCACGCGCCTGCTTCCTCCAGCCGCTGCGGATTAAAGGATTGCAGCATCGCCGCAATAATGGCGCGGATACGGCAATCATCCCCAGCTGGTGGGCCTGCAAATCGACCAGGGCATCGCGTACCGCCTGTTACGGCGGATAAACCCGGGCATCTGGCTCTGGTACATCTGCATCAGCACGGTTTTGCCGGAGGGCAGGATCTTGAACGGATGTTGGCCTCATTCAGGATCATCGTCATGTCCGCTTTGACACCACGCTTGAGAATGGATCGCGAAGAGAGCAGCGCGACGGTGCCCTGGAAAAGAGGCTCAGCATCCGGCCAGTAATGCGCATCTGCTCTTCATCCACCGGCGTTGGCGTGACCGTTGCTCAGCCCCATCCCCTCCAGCAGTGCGGCGATTAGCCGATCCTGATTCCACCGGCTGCGCCGTCAGCGCCCGACGCGGCTCGCTTGGCCTGGGGATCGATAGCCAGTCGCGCATCGTTGTGGCGCTCGTGGCGTGAGGGCGTTGCCTCACTGACCAGCAGCCGGTCCTCAACCTCATGATGTTCGTGGATGCCCAGCGGGATTCGCGGGCTGAGCGCTGTCGCCAGCAAACAGCGCCAGCGGACTCGCTCTGCGTGTCGTGGCAGGCGGGGTCTCGTACTTCCAGCGCATAGTCACCAATGCGCAGCGCATCGCCATGCTTCAGCACGACCTGACATGCCGCGACCCAGGGTAATGCAGTTATGCTCCACCGGGGTCACGCTGCCCTGGTTCGTCAGACGGCACTCCCCGTCATGCGACAGGTGAACCAGCGCCTGCAGGACGCGAAATGGCCCGAGTCTCATCTGGCAGCACCAGATCGTTGTCCTGACTGCGGCACTGGTGCCGCCAGGCGGTTGAAACGCGACGGCTTTGACCGGAACATCCGTAGTGCATTGCACAATGGTAAATTGCAATGAGTTATCCCAGATTGAACGGCAAACGCTTCCGGCCTCACTCGAACATCGGAGGATAGAGGCCATTACGTCCCGGCTGTGAACCTGCCGCGCGGGTTAAACATTAACGAAACAGTTGCGCGGTGAGGTTGCCGCTGTGCTGTGGGGGTTCGCGTGGGCAAACCATCACTGCGATTACTCCACCAGTAGCTCATATGCTGCTGAGGATTCGAAACGTTCAGCCACTTCACGCCAGCTCAGCGTGCAGGGCAGACTCCTGCAAAACCGATCACATCCATGATTCAGAGGGCTTCCTGGGCCGGGACCAGCAGAGTCGGTGGCAAAGCCTGTATCTGCTTGCTCTAACTGCTCGCCGTTCAGCGGTGTCTGAACCGCCCGTAACAGTGTCGCGCCCAGATCTGAAACCAGTCACCGGAAATGGTCAGCTGAGCAGGTATGCCACTGAGCCAGCGTGACGATGTGCAGGGCCCAGCAGCGCCAGGCGCGTCCGACGCGGTCACAGGAGGGCAGCAGACAGCCCATCTGTATCTGCGGCCGGGTCGCGGTAACCGGCACTTTCGCACAAGTTCCACACGGCGCGTGGAGAAAGTCCGCACTGTGGATACGCCTGCTGATGCAGTGCATTAATCCCTGCTGGAAACCAGTGATTCCACGGGGTAATCTGTTTGCTCGCTCAGTCGATGGTGCAGAAAGTCACCGTCGACGGCCGGTTGCCATACCAGCCGGGGGGCCGTGTAAGCAGCCATGTTCACTCACCATTACTCGCTATGCGAGTTTGATTGCGGGGGCAGGTGCCGCGGCGCTACCCGCCAGCACGCCGCCCGCCTGAGTCCGCAATTTTCAGATTCTCTGCAAGCTTGCGCATCATCAGTGCATTATTCACGTGCATAAGGCGACGACTGAATATGCTGATCCAGCAGCTGGCTCAGGTGCCAGTCAAGCTGCTGCAGGTCGCGGGCCGCTTACCGTATCGGGCAGGGGAGCGCTGTAAATTTTGCAGCAGCCAGGCCCGTAAAAATCGCCATCATAATTACGCGGTTGATAGAGCATCTGATAGGCGCGCAGCGCATTGCGGCTGTAGGCTTGTTATCATCCACACGAGGTCGTTGCGCGGATATCGTGATTCTGCTGCGCCACACGCGGTCCAGCAAACAAAGACTAAGCGCATTTTGATTTGGATAAAGCACCCAGGCGGCATGCTGATCTGATTACCCCGGTAATAAGGGCCGCCGCCATTAGTAAGCGGGCGGATTATCGAGGAAAAAAGCGCGCCGAGAGCGGCAACGTCAGCCAGTGTTATTCAGACCAAGGGTAGCGATCAAAAATATTATAAGCAGGCTGATGAATCACCTGCGGCTTAGGCATCACGGATAAGCGGGTTACCCGTGCGGCTTACATGCTGAGATACTGTGGCATTCTCGGTAGCGAACTTGATGCCCACAGGCTGGAGGCGATCAGCAGGGCGCCTGCCAGCACGCCGTAGCCAATCCAGTGGAACAGCTGATTACGGTACTCCCAGCGGCGATTACTGCCGGCCAGGCCGCTCTCTTTGAATATCAGATCGCTGAGCAGGGTCACGAATAAAAAAGCTCTGGCCTTTGTTGCCGGGAATTGGACTGTTGCGATTAACGCTGTCCCAGGCCGCAATCGAGTGATCGCCCGCCTGACGCAATTGCAGTTTGCGGCTCAGTTCACCCATCACCGATCAAACGGCAGGCCTTCCTGCGTTCCGCTGGTGAAGAAGAGGCCGCGGCGGGCTCCAGGCGACCGCATCCTGGTGATCAGAAAAAACGATATCCAGATATTCGTTCAGCAGTGGACGCAGCGAGGCGAACTCCTGCGGGAAAGAGGAAGCACTCAGCGCGCTCGTTCAGGTCGCGCTCATGGGTCATCTGCTCCGCCAGTTGTTGCTGGAGCTGCTGTTCCAGCCGCTGAAACTGCTGGCCAAAATGGCGATGCCAGTCATCTTTGTGCGGCTTGCCCAGCTCCCAGTTTAAACGTGAAGTCCCCAGATATCCATCTCGCCGCGCTTTATCAATCGGCTCCGAAGTACTCAATAAGCACTTCAGCAGACTGTGTTTTTGGTGACCATCAACATAAACCGGGACGTGATATCCCGGTCTGCTGATGCCAGTTATGCCATGCGCTCTCGCCGCGCGCTGGCCTGGGCGAAACGCGCTCGGCTGAATCAATCAGCAGATCGGCGACGCTGATGGTTCATGATCACACCGTTATATGGCTGTGCGGGTGCGATAGGTTTCAGCAGGTGATAAAACTGTGCCATTCCGCGGCATCTCGCACGCGCTGGCTCTCCTGCAAAGCATAACGACCGGCGTATCAATCAGCACCGCGCTGTCAGTAAACCACCAGTCACAGTTGCGGTGCCCCGACGCCGCGGACCGCATTTTTGCCCAGCGTATCGGTCAGCGGGAAATCGAGGCCGGCATTAAACAGCGCGGTGGTTTTACCGGCGCCGGGCGCACCCATGACCAGGTACCAGGGCAGCTGATCTAGAGATACTTAGCGTTAAAGCGTGAGAGCAGGTTCCCGCTGTGACGACGGCCAAACTGGGTGCGTTTCAGCTGCATCGCAGCTTCGCTGAAGCGCTGGTTGAGCCGCTCTTCGGTCATCTGACGTCCGCCGGGTCGTCGTTGCCCGACAGCTGAAGCTGGGGTCAGTTAAGCGGCTGTTGAACAGGCACGATAGAGCGAGGGATCAGCTGGAACAGGACTCCAGAGAAAATAGAGGGCGCTCACGGTGGCTGGCGAGGCAGCACGGGTTCCAGTGGGCGCGATTCGCCCCATGGACCAGAACGGCCCCTGCATCCAGACCAGACAGCTCAGCGCCCGTGACGCCAATAACGCTCCACAGCAGGCGATGCGTTATCAGGCGGCGAAGGGAGGCGCGCATTATTGTGCTACTTGATGATTCCGGAGCGTTTCGGGCGCGGCAAACCGGGTGATTTCAACGCGGCGGGTGCGGGTCGGTTTTCGCTGCTGTCGTTTGGCAGCAGCAGCGGATCGCTGTCGCCGCGGCCTTCAGAGCGAACCGTATGACCGTCAGACAGTTGCAGTTGTAACAACTGGGTGATGGCGCGGGCGCGGGCAAATGAGATCAGATAGCTGGAGGCAAGCGGCTGTTATCCACCGGATGATATCGGTAAACACCGACACCAGAATGGTCCCTTTGACATCTTTTTCGCGGTTGAGACGCGGGCCAGCAGGGCGCGCCCCACCGGATTGATCACCGTGCCCTGTTCGGCGGAACAGTTTGTCTGCGGGGATGATTCACTTTGCTGCCAAAGGCACCATCGCTGACCTCGAGCTGCCCGGCGGCAATGACATCATTCAGGCGCTGACGCAGATCGAGCAGCGCCTGCGGGGGAAGAGGGACGACTGGCCCGCGGTAATTCTGCGGCAGCGGCGTCTTGCATAGATGGTTCGCAGCAGCGGTTCGGCTGGCATTGCGAGACGCCAGTTCAGGCCGCTATAGATCAGGAAGCCGATCAGCGCGACCAGCATGGCACACGGCCCAGAGCGGCACCATCGGTCGGGGCGAGCGGTGCCACCGCGGATGCACTTCCACCAGTGGCGGTTGCGCTGTGTGGCGCTGGGGCACGCGTTTCGCATCAGGGTTTTCAGGCGTTTACGGATACCGTCGCACTGGGCGCGACCATTTTCACTGCCGCGATAGCGGCCTTCATAGCCAGCAGCAGGCAGTATTGCACCACTTCAGCAGCCAGAGGTGTTGTTGCGGGGCTTTGTGAAATGCGCGAAAGCAGTTGAAAGAATTTTTCGCCGCCCCAGCTTTCATTAGGAGGGTCACCAGCATGCCGTTGCCGGACCAGACGCCGCGCGTTGCCCATGGAGTTTGCGCCGCCTGCTTCATCGAGCGCGCTGCAGATGCTGAGTAACGCGCGCCGATAATCATCTCAAACGGCAAGCCCTGCCTGTTTACCAGCGTTGTTCAAACTGGCTGGATGTCATCGATTCAGAGACTGGCGCAGACCCCGCCGGGTCATCGTGGGTGGCTGCCTGACGAATTGCACCACCGGCGTTCAGCAGTGGGGCCGCAGCTTCTGAATAGTTAAGAGATTCTCATTGACTGAGGGGTCGCCTCACGCGCAGGGGATTCCACGTGCATTAATTCGTGATCTTCCAGCCAATGGCAAATCCTGCATCCCGGTCCCAGCCGGGACGGTTCTGCGGGCAATATGCGCCGGATTTCATATTCAGTCTAAGATACAGGTCGCGGTATCGTTAGTCCGGCAGGCTTTGCTGGCGCCGCCGACGGCCACACAGACCTGTTTCGTTTTGCGGGGACGGGGACGATCGCTCTGCACGGTGGCATCGTAACGGCGCTTTCTACACCCGCTTTTAATGGACACATAACCGATCAGTGGGCCGTCAGCCTGGTCAGCAATCGCCAGCCAGCTGTGTTCACATTACCTATATACTTCGAACGGTTTACCCGTTTCGAGTATTAGCGAACCACTTTGTCGCGCTAATCAGGCCGTAGGTCATGACGGATGCGCCATTAAAGCGCCCGACAGGTATGATTGACCGGCTCAATTCAGTCGGTGCCAGCGACAGCGTGTCGATGGACCAGTTTGGACGCCGTTTAATTTCGCTGGTGGACCCGCGTATCGTCAGTGACGGGCGGCGGCGGCGGCCTTACAGGCCTGACAGGGTAAGAACCGCCAGCAGCGTTAACGCAAAGATCTTTTTCACCATGTTCCTCGTGATTTCATCAAAGTATCTGCATATTGCAGGCCCGATGCCAGGAGGCGATCTTTATGCGCCGCATCGTGCCGAAATTCTGTTTTAAAAAAAAGGGTCAGATTACATCGGGGATAGTAACGCATTCAGTTACCTAAGACTTTTGAGAATTCAAACCATTGCACCCGCGGCTGATGCGTGATAGCAGGCGCTTTACGGGCTGGGTTTCGGTTATAAGAAAAGGCTCCAGGTAATGTGATAGTTAAATCGAACTGAATTATCGCAGAGACAAATGGTTGAGAACCAGTTGCGCGCTTCTGACATGCAAGAATCCGATTGGAAACTATTAAGATTTACTAATAACTTGTTGCCGATAAAAATTTAGCATGTTTGCGTTAAGAAACTTATCAAACATCAGATTTTACGCCCTGCTCAGACCCTCTTTTTTCAGGAAAGCGGCACGCCTTTTGCTTCTGAAAGGTTTTAACGCACTGAGTGTGAGCAATGAGGGACGCCCTGACCTGGGCTGCAGGCAATCACGCGCGAGCGGTATCGCCAGCCTGCAACGTCTTCTGGAAACCGGCGAGCTGAGGGCCTGCCGTCAGTGAACTGGTCCATCGGTTGCAGCGGAACGTTGGCGCCAAACAATCTCTGGATCTGCCTCTGCACGGAGCGCTGTTCAGCGCCGAACGTCTGCCCGCCAGCAGGAGGTTAGCGCCGGCCTGGAGCATTTTTATCAGGCGCTGCCGGCCGCCATTAGCGCGCCCGGACAGGCGCTTCTGCAACCTGATGCCCGCTGCCCTGCAGGCGCTGCGGGACTGCTGCGCTGCGCCAGCAATCAGCCAGGGTGAGCTTGTAGCCGCGGCGCTGGCCGCCTTAACCAGGTATCCGTACTTTAATCAATCTGGTGTTTGAGGCGGCCGACACCGCCAGCTATCCGGATCTCCCGTGCACTGATCGCCGTTCAGTTTATGCAGGGCAAAGAATGGCGGGCGGAGGGGCCATCGGTCAGCCGCTTTGCGGGCGTCAGTTCACCCGACGAGCGCAGCCAGATGGTCGCCTGATTGCGGCACAGGAGCAGAGTTTCACTTCCGGGAGTTTGTGACAGCGCCGCGTGTGAATCCTGGCAGCGCTGGTCAGGCCGCCCGGCGAAATCGAAAAGCCTTCGTCGCAGCGCCTGCCACCGCGCCTTTTTGTGATGAGACCGGCGCGCTGCACGGTTTTCCCTGCTATCTGAGCGG
>WUWR02000336.1:0-31818 GCA_009982885.2 Hyles vespertilio | reverse complement strand
CACCCTGCTCTATCGAAGGCTCCCTCTATCTAATGATATTATAACTACTATCTTTTTCTCGATTAATTTTATATTCGAATGTTTTCATTAAGACATAGAATAGAGGGAGTCCTCGGTGCTCCTCTGGGGCATAAAGCCAAACTGCCGGAGGCTCGTCCTAGGGTGAAGATGCCACCTCACTCGGCCCACCACCATCTTCTCCAGTATTTTTCCCATCACTGGCAAAGGCCTATCGGTCTGTAGGACTTTATGTGTGTGTAGTCCTCCTTGGCAGGCTTACGGAGGATGATTACCGTAGCCTCCTTCCAGGTGGTCGGGAAGTGGCCAAGCTCTAGGCACATTATTTGCCAGCGATAGGAACAATCCCGGGTGACTGTCGATGGCTTTTTGCAGATATCCGCTGTCAGCCCGTCTGATCCCGGTGCCTTCTTCGGGTTGAAGCTATTTGGTGCCGCAGTGTAGTTCATCGATCGTAAATGGTGGGTCATGGGTCTCAGCATTGACTACGTCATTTACTCGAGCGGCTGCTTCTCTTGTCCTCTGGTGGTCTGAGTTGTCTGCCAGCGGATCATCTTCTGGGTAGAATGTTACTGCCAGCAATTCCGCAGATTCTTTTGCGCTGAGGATCCGCCCCCCACTTTGCAATGGCAGGTCTTCATGCTTTTTACTTACCTTTCCTATACACCTATATATTCCATCCCAGATGTTATCCTTGTCCTGTATCTTGCAAAACTCCTTCCAACTTTCCACTTGTGCCTTCTTGGCTTCTAATTCATATTTTTCTTTTGCTTGCAGGTACTCAGCAACGACCTTGGGTCTTCGTACCGGCGCTGCACATCGGATTCTTCTCTTCCTGGTGGTGACTTCTTTCTTCATCCCGGCGAGCTCTTTGGACCACCATGGTAAGTTCATGTTATTTTTGTTTTTTATTTTTGGTAAGGTTTCTGTACATGTTTTTGTTATGATATCTATATATTTATTTACTAATGTATCTATTTCCATTTTGTTTTTTATTTTATTTATATCTTCCTCTGTTATTTTACTATCTATTATAATTTGTTCCAGTTTATTATTAAACTGGTTCCAATTAGCCTTTTTCGTATTATATTTTCTCGTTGTTTTTGTTATTTGTTGTTTATATTTTATTTTTGTCTTATTTACTTTGAACGTTATAGCATTGTGGTCAGAGCTCGCCATCGTGGTATCCACCGTCCAGTCCTCCACCAGGTTGAGAAGGTCCTCCGAGCATGCCGTGACGTCTATATGGCTCGTAAGGAGCCTTCCACCTCTGACGGTTTCAAATGTCGGCAACAGGCCGTTGTTGAGCACCTGCAATCCCTTTTCCTCCAGCATCCCTGCCATTGCTTCCCCCCTGGAATCGGTGTCCCCGCTGCCCCACCACACGCTCTTGGCGTTGGTGTCGCCCCCCATAAGGGTGTTGCGGGATCCCAGTTTTTCAACTATGTTCCCCAGTTGCTCCAGGTATGGCCCTATGGGTTTGTCGGGTTCAAAGTAGAATGAGATGACCGCTATTTCGCGGGTCCCGGTCAGGATCTTCACCACAGTGATGTTGGTTGTGGTGAGGGACGGGCATTGGGTCACGGTCAAGTCATCATTGAATACTGCAATGGCTGACTTGACCACGGCCCCTTGCCCGTTTTCTCCCTGGAAGATCCTTACCCCCCGGTGGTCTCTCACTCTACCTTGACCCCCCACGTAGGGTTCCTGGAGTAGCGCGAAGTCGACTTTCCGCTGTTTGGCCTCCAGAAGAAACTCCAGCGTTGCTAGTTGCTTCCTCTGGAGGTTGGCTTGCGCCACGGATGTCGGCCCCGCGCCCGCTGGGGAAGGAGTCTGGTCTGGGTTCCTGGGATCCACCTTAGCAGTACGCTACGGCGGATCTCGCCAGGACATCCCACTTCCTCCTCACGGGGCACTCCGGGCTAAACGCATTGTGTTCGGCCCCGCCGAGCTTGGCTTTCGCGCAGTTACAGCACTGCGGGGGTACCCTCGCCAACCAGTCGGCACACTCCGACCTGTGGTGAGCACCCCCACAGTGGCTGCACGCGTCTACCTGTTCCCGGCAGAACCGCTTCCCATGCCCGTAGCCCAGGCAGCGGGAGCACTGTATCAGTGGGGACTGATCCTCCACTTTCACCCGTTGCACGTCTATGTGGACTGACCCCGCTTGCGTGAGCCGTTTCCACACGACGGCAGGAACTTGGACCGCAATGTGAGACGCGTGCGGGTTCCTCGCCCGCCTCCTGAATTTTACTTTCAGGCACGAGCCGTCCCCGCACACGTCTCCCAGCAGGCCTTTGTTCTGGGTTAGCAGCGCGCGAACGACGTCTTCGTCCTTATTGTAAGATAGGACGTCCCTAATCAGGACCATCGGCTCCTTATTGTGGACATCCTCCATTTTTAGCCCATTTCCCGCTGTCCTGATCCTCTCTTTGACCCTCCCCATTTCCTCCTTCGACCTGCACCCTACTATTACCTTCCTATCCTTCGCCTTCCGGATCCTGTCTATCCTCATGCCCTCTTCCCTTGCGTTGAGGGTCGACCTAATTCTGTCGAACACCTCTTCTCCTGACGCACCCTCTTCTGTCGCCGTCACGACTATAGAGTGCATAGGTGTTTGTTCCCCTTCTCTGGGGCCCGTCACAACTGCGGCGTAACTTCGTCCTTTCATCTCTTCCCTATTCAACTCTATTTCTTCTTTAAGTTTACCCATCTCTATCCTGTTCCTTTCCAGCAATATCATATGCTCATCCATTTTCCTTATTAAAACGTCCCGTTTTGCATCTTCGTTTCCTGCTTCCGGGACAGGATCCGGGCTTTGGGTCAGGTCTTCCGCCTCCTTTCTCTTCTCCTTTTTCCTGTCCGCCTCGCATTCTGTGACTAGTTTGTAAAGCCTATCCGTTGCCTCTAGGACGTCATTTTTTATTTCGGTCTTTATGTTCCGGCTGTTACTTATTTGAAGTTTTATTTTCATGAGGCAGGCTTTTGCCTCTGCAACTCGGCTCATACCCCCGGTGTTCCCGGGCGGCGAGACCGCAGTGGTCGTCTTTTTTATCTGCCCCTTTGCGTCCGAAAGGGGACCCCTCGGCCTCGGTTTCGCGGGCCCGGCAGGGCCGGCCCCTTCTGGTTTGTCCATCTGGGCTTCCAGACTCTGCCGCGCCTGCGCAACCTTGGTCCCTGTGATCCCCTTCGGGCTTGGTGTTTTTTCCGGGGTTTTCGCTCTATTTTCCTTTGCGGGTGTGCGGAAGCCGAACATTTTGTTTAAGGACCAGAGGTGATAAGTACCTTAGGGGAATGCGTCACTTATTTAAGACTCCTGCAAGTGTAAATGGCTTGCAGGGTTCAGTATACTTAGATATAATAAGTGAGTGTAAAGCTCACTAATTGTCAATATATTAATATTAAATCCTGTTTTCTTTTCCAGGTATGTGCGTCTATTGCAGCTCACCGTGTACAGCGAGTTTTTGTTCCCGAATCCGTTCAGGTAAGTAAACAGATTAAATATTTTGAGTTTAAAACTCAACCTTATCTATGTCAGTCGTTTTCCTTAACTTTAAAACTTAAAATTATAATTACAATATTTGATTTACTTTTTTAGGTGTTGACAGGTAGAGCCCTACTCTGCCAGCAGCGAGTATCTCCGGTCTAGTGAAAATTTTTATACAAATAAATGTTTTCGGGAATTTCAAAAAATTTTGGCGTGTTGGTTTCTGGGCAACTGTATTTTGAGTGATCCCGATTGTCGGGCTCGTCAAGACAATTCCCCTGACACCAAACACGGGAGGTTTCCTTAGAAAATTGACGGAGTTATGCTGGGAAAATGTTTATGGGGGGGATGGGGAGGAATTTGGGAATTTGGTTGGGGCCAATCTGTAGAGCTCACCGAGCCGGTTCCAACGATACCAAACTCGGTGGGGCTACGACGGATAGGGACAGAGTTAGGGTTAGGGGGGGTGAGGTAAAATTTTTTGGGTGGGAATATTGGGGGGGGGAGGGGGGTAGGTTTCGTGGGGAGGCTATAGGGACCTTAATTTATTTTTGGAAAAAAGGGGTAGTGGGGGGTGGAATTTGGGAAATCTATTGGAGCAGGATTGTAGCCCTCACCAAGCCGGTTCCAATGATACCAAACTTGGTGGGTCTACGATGGATAGGGACGGAGTTATGCTTAGGGGGGGTGAGGTAAAATTTTTGTGGTGGGGATGGGGGGGGGGGAAGGTTTCACGGGGAGGCTATAGGACACTATTTTGGTTTGAGGGCGGGGGAGGGCGGGGGGTGGTCTGGAGATCAATTTCTAAAAAAGTGGGCGGAGCCTAAAAAATGAGTTAAAAATTAAAATTATATTGTTGGAGAATTTGTAAGGGGGCGGGGCTAAACAGGATTTGGCCGTCGCCAATCAAAATGTCAATAAATATTTATTGGTCAAAATAAATTAGGTATATATTTGATCTTCACCAATCCGGATTTATTTAGTTCGTCATTGGCCAACAGGTCCCACCAGTCACACACGCAATAAATAGCTATTGGTCAATGTATCCACCAATGAGCGTTACAATAAATATTAGTTGGTTAGACTTCTAACCAATAATGTCGAATGCACCTTGAGCAAATTCCTCAAAGGTCGATGATTGAGGTCGGTGCGTAAGGTCAATGTATACAATTTTTCCTACTGTTTTTACCTGACTTAGGTTTTTACGTTCTAGTTCCTTAACTATTATATATATTTTTAATAGGTTTTAGATATTTGAATTTACATTAATTGGGCTATCAAACAGAGTTCTTTATATTATTCTAGGTTCAAAATTTAATAACTATTTTTGACTTTAAAATTTACTTATATTATTTAAAAATTCTTGACCTTGTTTGTTGTTTTCGGCGTCGATTTGGAGGAGTTCCCGTCGTCCTATCCGGGTGTTTGAGGTGTTGTCTGGT
This sequence comes from Hyles vespertilio, assembly GCA_009982885.2. Lineage (NCBI taxonomy): Eukaryota > Metazoa > Arthropoda > Insecta > Lepidoptera > Sphingidae > Hyles > Hyles vespertilio. The sequence goes on along the minus strand of WUWR02000336.1, from coordinate 26,871 downwards.
TTGTGAGGTCGTCTTCTTCTATTTTCCTTTTTCAAACAGACATCGAAACCACAAACCTCCCGGGTATTCCCGAGGGAAGTAATTTCCGAAATCGACTTTTTTGCCTTATGTGCGATTTCGCTGAAATTTGGTAGGGGACTTAGGGGGGGGTAAAAAATGCTTCCTGCACCTTTACCCGGTTCCTGTGGGATGTACTGTTTGAGTAGTGCACTGTTTTATGTTTTCCGATTTTAAGACGTTTTCCAATGTTTTAGTTTTTGTTTTATAACTTTTTAGATTTTATGGATTTTTAAGATTTCTTTTTTGCAATTTATAGAGGATTAGTTGGTTCAATAGTTTCTGTGTTCAAACTAGTATGTCAAAGATCTTGTTAAGTTTTTATTGTTCGTCAAACTTAGGGGTTAAAAATTTTAAACACTTTAATTGTCCTATTATTTTTGTTTTTGATTTTATTTCAAAATTTCTTTCAGGTTACCCTTAGTCCCTTATTATTGTTAGATTTTGATAAAAATTTTTGGAAATTTTTTAATTTTTTGAATTTTTCACCACGTGTTGTCAACTTATTTTATTTATTTCCTCCAAAATTACTGAGCCGAAAAATCTGAATTTTTCGGAGATTGTAGAGGCCACAACACCGCAACTTTGAGCATTTAAAAAAGTGCACCTTAAAGATCGCTCCGAGGCAGCGTTTCACTTTTTAGTTTTGTGCATGAGATTTTGAGGTTAGGATTTTAGTTTTTTGTGTCTAACTCACTCAGTTTTGGTCCGTTTTCACTGAAATTTTTGTATTGTGTCACTTTCACTTAATTCACTGCATATCCAAAATTCGTTGTTTTCCGAGCACAATTACTAATTTATTTGATTTTTTAACTGCGGAGCGCTCGGACTTTCGTGGCGCATTGAGTGCGGTTGCGTTGTGACTGGTAGGTTAGGTTAGGTTTAGGTTAGGTTAGGTTAGGTTAGGTTAGGTTAGGTTAGGTTAGGTTAGGTTAGGTTAGGTTAGGTTAGGTTAGGTTAGGTTAGGTTAGGTTAGGTTAGGTTAGGCTTAGGTTAGGTTAAGGTTAGGTTAGGTTAGGTTAGGTTAGGTTAGGTTAGGTTAGGTTAGGTTAGGTTAGGTTAGGTAGGTTAGGTTAGGTTAGGTTAGGTTAGGTTAGGTTAGGTTAGGTTAGGTTAGGTTAGTTAGGGTAGGTTAGGTTAGGGTAGGTAGGTTAGTTTAGGTTAGGTTAGGTTCGGTTAGGTTAGGTTAGTTAGGTTAGGTTAGGTTAGGTTAGGTTTGGTTAGGTTAGGTTAGGTTAGGTTAGTTGGTTAGGTTAGGTTAGTTAGGTTAGGTTAGGTTAGGTTAGGTTAGGTTGTTAGGTTTAGGTTAGGTTAGGTTGGTTAGGTTAGGTAGGTTCGGTTAGGTTAGGTTAGGTTAGGTGAGTTAGGTTTAGGTTAGGTTAGGTTAGTGGTTAGGTTAGTTAGGTTAGGTTTAGGTGTTAGGTTAGGGTTAGGTTAGGTTAGGTTAGTTAGGTTAGTTAGGTTAGGTTAGTTAGTTAGGTTAGGTTAGGTTAGGTTAGGTTAGGTTAGGTTAGGTTAGGTTAGGTTAGGTTAGGTTAGATTAGGTTAGGTTAGGTTAGGTTAGTTTAGGTTAGGTTAGGTTAGGTTAGGTTGGTTAGGTTAGGTTAGGTTAGGGTTAGGTTAGGATTAGGTTAGGTTAGGTTAGGGTTTAGGTTAGGTTAGGTTAGGGTAGGTTAGGTTAGGGTTAGGTTAGGTTAGGTTAGGTTAGGTTAGGTTATGAGTTAGGTTAGGTTTAGGTTAGGTTAGGTTGGTAGGTTAGGTTAGGTTAGGTTAGGTTAGGTTAGGTTAGGTTAGGTTAGGTTAGGTTAGGTTAGGTTAGGTTAGGTTAGGTTAGGTTAGGTTGTTAGGTTAGGTTAGGTTAGGTTAGGTAGGTTAGGTTAGGTTAGGTTAGGTTAGGTTAGGTTAGGTTAGGTTTAGGTTAGGTTAGGTTAGGTTAGGTTAGGTTAGGTTAGGTTAGGTTAGGTTAGGTTAGGTTAGGTTAGGTTAGGTTAGGTTAGGTTAGGTTAGGTTAGGTTAGGTTAGGTTAGGTTAGGTTAGGTTAGGTTAGGTTAGGTTAGGTTAGGTTAGGTTAGGTTAGGTTAGGTTAGGTTAGGTTAGGTTAGGTTAGGTTAGGTTAGGTTAGGTTAGGTTAGGTTAGGTTAGGTTAGGTTAGGTAGGTTAGGTTAGGTTAGGTTAGGTTAGGTTAGGTTAGGTTAGGTTAGGTTAGGTAGGTTAGGTTAGGTAGGTTAGGGTTAGGTTAGGTTAGGTTAGGTTAGGTAGGTTAGGTTAGGTTAGGTTAGGTTAGGTTAGGTTAGGTTAGGTTAGGTTAGTTAGGTTAGGTTAGGTTAGGTTAGGTTAGGTTAGGTTAGGTTAGTTAGGTTAGTTAGGTTAGGTTAGGTTAGGTTAGTAGGTTAGGTTAGGTAGGTTAGTTTAGGTTAGGTAGTTAGGTGGTTAGGTTAGGTTAGGTTAGGTTTAGGTTAGCGTTAGGTTAGGTTAGGTTAGGTTAGGTTAGGTTAGGTTAGGTTAGGTTAGGTTAGGTTAGGTTAGGTTAGGTTAGGTTAGGTTAGGTTAGGTAGGTTAGGTTAGGTTAGGTTAGGTTAGGTTAGGGTTAGGTTAGGTTAGGTTAGGTTAGGTTGTTAGGTTAGGTTAGGTTAGGTTAAGTTAGGTTAGGTTGGTTAGGTTTAGGAGTTAGGTTAGGTTAGGTTAGGTTTAGGTTAGGTAGTAGGTTAGGTTAGGTTAGGTTAGGTTAGGTTAGGTTACGGTTAGTTAGGTGTAGGTTAGGTTAGCGTTAGGTTAGGTTAGGTTAGGTTAGGTTAGGTTAGGTTAGGTTAGGTTAGGTTTAGGTAGGTTAGGTATGTTAGGTTAGGTTAGGGTTAGGTTAGGTTAGTTAGGTTAGGTTCGGTTAGGGTTAGGTTAGGTTAGGTTAGGTTAGGTTAGGTTAGGTAGGTTAGTTAGGTTAGGTTAAGGTTAGGTTAGGTTAGGTTTAGGTTTTAGGTTAGGTTGGTTTAGGTTAGGTTAGGTACGTAGGTTAGTTTAGGTTAGGTTAGGTTAGGTTAGGTTAGGTTAGGTTGGTTAGGTTAGGTTAGGTTAGTTAGGTTAGGTTAGGTTAGCAAGTAGTTAGGTTAGGTTAGTAGGTTCAGTTAGGTTAGGTTAGGTTAGGTTAGGTTAGTTAGGTTAGGTTAGGTTAGGTTAGGTTAGGTTAGGTTTACAGGTTAGGTTAGGTTAGGTTAGGTTAGTTAGTTAGGTTAGTTAGGTTAGGTTAGGTTAGGTTAGGTTAGGTTAGGTATGTTAGGTTTAGGTTAGGTTAGGTATGGTCTTGGTTATGTTTAGATTAGGTTAGGTGGTAGGTTAGGGTTAGGTTAGGTTAGTTGTAGGTTAGGTAGGTAGGTTAGGTTAGGTTAGGTTAGGGTAGGTTAGGTTAGTTAGGTTAGGTTAGGTTAGGTTAGTAGGTTAGGTTAGGTTAGGTTTTTTTTTTATATTTTTTTTTTTTTTTTTTTTTTTTTTGTCTGGAGCTGTGTCTCAGACCGCGTTTTCTCCCCCCAATATCTGTCAGGGACCTTTTGTGTGTGTGAATGCTTTCACAGCATTGATTTATTCAGATGAGCATTTTTTACATAATTGCCTATTTCTTTCAGTACCATTCTTAACATGTTTTTATTGGTGTTTTCATATTGTTACACCTTTCTTACTTCTTTATATTTTATAATTACAATGTTATCTTATTCTTAACAGTGTCTTGTCTAACATTATTTCTTTCTAAATTTAGTGATCACATATACACATTAACTTATATAACAATTTGTTTTCTTACCATACTAATTACTAGTTAACTACCTTAATATATAGATTATCATGTTATTTTTGCCTTTTTCTTTTAATTTTCTTTGTTATTTTTCATTTTTTAGCACATATTTTTTAGTTTTTATAATTTTTTGTTTTTTCTTTTATATATATTTTTTGTATTCTTTATTTTCTTTTCTTTCTCTTTTTTGTATTTTTTGTGTTTTTTTTTTTTTCTGTTTTAGTTTTTTAGTATCTTATAGCTACTTAATTTTTACATTTCATAGTATATGTACGTGTATTTTACATGCACGGTCTACACTATCTTAATTATACACTTATATATATTACTTAACAATTCTAATACAGTTTCTCAGTACAACACTTTTCACTGACAGTATTTTATTGCATTTTTTGTTCAGCGTTACATATATCTTTTACTATACTATATTCTTAGTATGCTTTTTGTATATTTATATCAAAATATAGATCAAGCATAGTTTTAATACCCATCATATTTTTGTTTATGCCTAGAGCTAATCAAACCGCTGACATTGACCAACTTGCACTTTGATTTGTTTCCTTTCAAATGAAAATACGTCCAAATCATTGGATTTGCAATTATATTCGTGTGTGTAAGTGTTGTAATTTTTTGTAAGCACTTTTTTCTTAATATTTTACTGTCCAAGTTTTTGTTGTCTATTTTCCCAGTGTTTTGATGTTTAAGTTTTGTTTTGTGCCCTATTATAAAGTGTATGTGATCGTCAGATGTACTTGGTTCGTATATATGTTTGTCCTGTGGGTCGCCAATGGCGACCTCAGCAGTAGGCTACAGCTGTCCTCGCTAGTGCATCCCACTTTTTACGAACAGGACACTGATCGCTGTAGACGCTGTGAGCGGTATCATTTAACTTTGCTTTTACACAATTTTTGCACGTCGGTGTTTGGGCCGCCAAGAATTGTTCACACTCTGCTTTTCGGTGGGGGCCTCCGCAGTAATAGCAGAGTTCTACGGTATCTGTGCATATTTTGCGCCCGTGTCCATATGCGAGGCATTTAGTGCATTGCACCAAAGGTGACTGATCTTCTACACGGACGCGTTGAAGGTCTATATATACTCTGCCGACCGACAGTAGCCTCTGGTATAGCGCGGGCGTCACTTTGAGCACCAGGTGGCACTCATGTTGGTTTCGGGCCTTGCGTCTATACATGACCTCAGCTTGGCTTATGTCGGTCGCCAGATCCCCCAGTAGGTTGTCGTTTTGCTTCAGTAAGGCGGCCTTAATTTCGTCGTTTGTGTTGTAAGTCAGCACATTTTTAAGTATTACCAACGGGCTTTTATTTTTCGCCTCCTCGAAGGCGATATTCGCACTCTTTTTTAGCTTAGCCTCTATCTTATCCAGCTCCGTTCTGGTGGAGCAGCTGAGGATAATCTTCCCATCCCGTATTTTCCTCAGCTTCTCCACCCGAATTCCGCTTTCTTAGCGTCCAGCGCTCCTTTGACGTGCTCGATAACATCTCCTGACGTATCCTTGTGGTCAGTGGATGAGATAATGAGAGAATGTGTAGGCTTATGTTCCCATGGTGTTTTTGGTTGCCTCACTGCATCTGCGTAAGCGGGCGAAGGTCCAGGAACGGTGTCCCGTGTCTGGAGACTCTCCACTGCAGTTTTTATCTTTCTTATTTCTCCCACTATCTCTCTGTCCTCATGCGCAGATGTAATGCTAGATTGTAGGACCTCCACTTTTTCTTTCACCTGATTAACAATCGATTCTGTCTGCGCGTCTATTCTTTCAATGAATGCATCGAACGAGCCGTCAACAAAGTTCTCCATATGAATGGTACTTTTATCCACCTCCTGTTTTACTCGCTCGCATGTTTCCTCCGTTTGGTGTTCCTTTGCCATGGTGGTGGTCGTGTTAATAACTTCTACTCCCTCTTCTATTCTTTCTATCAATTTACTCTCCAATTCTTTAAATTTTTGTTCCAAATTTGTCCAATACTTTGTAAAATTTCCTTATTTATATTAACTGTCTCAGATATAAAGTCAACTGTTTTTCCTATCTTATTCGTTTTTTCGCCACCTCTGTTTGTTCAAAATGTTTTTCCATATCACCAAACCAACGAAGTCAACTTGTCATCATTTCAAAATTTATCACTTTTAGGTTCTCCTTTTTGAATTACTATAGGCTTCGTTTTAGGGCCGCTTTGGCCTTCTTCCCGTATTGCATAGCTCCTAAGCCAAGACGTACTTTTTGTTCCCCACTTAAACTTCTCCTGTTGGAGGGTCCTTTGTCAGTTGCTTTTGCAGTTGGGGTTACTTCATTGCAGTAAGGCGGAGAGAAACGCCAAGTCACACTTCACCAATATACGGTTAGGTTAGGTGGTTTAGTTAGGTTAGGTTAGGTTTCGGTTAGGTTAGGTTCGGTTAGTTAGGTTAGGTTAGGTAGGTTAGGTTAGGTTCGGTTAGGTTAGGTAGGTTAGGTTAGGTTAGGTTCGGTTAGGTTAGGTTAGGTTAGGTAGGTTAGGTTAGGTTAGTTAGGTTAGGTTAGGTTAGGTTAGGTTAGGTTAGGTTAGGTTAGGTAGGTTAGGTTAGGTTAGGTTAGGTTAGGTTAGGTTTAGGTTAGTTAGGTTAGGTTAGGTTAGGTTAGGTTAGGTTAGGTTAGTTAGGTTAGGTTAGGTTAGGTTAGGTTAGGTTAGGTTAGGTTAGGTTAGGTTAGTTAGGTTAGGTTAGGTTGGTTAGGTTAGGTTAGGTTAGGTTAGGTTAGGTTAGTTAGGTAGGTTAGGTTAGGTTAGGTTAGGTTAGGTTAGGTTAGGTTAGGTTAGGTTAGGTTAGGTTAGGTTAGGTTAGGTTAGGTTAGGTTAGGTTAGGTTAGGTTAGGTTAGGTTAGGTTAGGTTAGGTTAGGTTAGGTTAGGTTAGGTTAGGTTAGGTTAGGTTAGGTTAGGTTAGGTTAGGTTGTAGGTTAGGTTAGGTTAGGTTAGGTTAGGTTAGGTTAGGTTAGGTTAGGTTAGGTTAGGTTAGGTTAGTTAGGTCTAGGTTAGGTTAGGTTAAGTTTAGGGTTGTAGGTCGTTAGGTTAGTTAGGTTGGTTATTAGGTTAGGTTAGGTAGTTAGGTTAGGTTAGGTTAGGTTTTTTTTTTTTTTTTTTTTTTTTTTTCTGCCTGTGTTTTATTGTGTGGGGGTGGTGTATGTATCGCTGTAGGGTGTTGTGGTGTTTGTGTGATGGCGTGGTTAACCGGCAAGGAAGGGTCTCGCTATTTGATACGATAAACCCACCCCTTGCGGTTTATGTGTAGGTGTAGGGGACTCTTCCGGCCAGGGCAGGACTTCCGCATAGCCATACATCCGTCCCGCCACTCGTCGGGCCCCCCTGTGGAGTGTGAGGGAGTGATGTGGTGTGAGTTAGTGTGGTGAGTGGGAGTGTGTCGGTCGCAGTAGCATCTTGGGTTTAACATATCTTTATTTGATTTAATAAAATATTTTCGCAGACTTAAAACTATTACAATGGTTCTTATAATAGGGGGAACTTATTCTAGGTGCTTCTGTTGCCCGGCAGCGGTCATCGCAGTTATCAGAAGCCTGTGGCTAGGCTGAGGGTATAGGCTAGAGGAGATAAGGGGGGAGGGGGGAAGGGGGGGGAGGGGGGGAGGGGGGGAGATTGTTTGTGGTGGTGGGTCTCTTTGAGCTGATTACTTGGAGCCCAAACACGGGTATCTTATCTCTCAATTTGGGATAGATATGTCGGAATTAGTTTTAGGGGGGGGGAAAGGAGGAATTTGGGATTTCTGTATGGACCAAGTTGTAGCCCTTTCCGAGACGGTTACAATGATGCCAAACACGGGGGGTCTACGATGGATATTGAGTGAGATGGGTTTAGCGGGGTGGGGTAAATTTTGCTCGGGGGGAGGGGGGGGGAAGGTTTCATGTGGAGGCGGAATCTGTTATTAGAAATTTTCATATGGAGAGGGGGGGGGGAGGGGGGAGAGGAGCGAGTGAAATGGAGTTTGGGAATTAGGTAGGATAGGTGTGAGGTTGGGTGATAACAAGTAATAGGCGGCACACAGGTAACAATTAGTATACATAGTCTTGGAACTCTGGGTGATGACGCGCGCAGGCATCAGTTATATCTAGCTTACAGCAAGTTATAAACTATATGTGACGTCCCACGGGGGCACAGGTTACAATCAGTGTACACCATATTATGAACAATGTGTTAGGTCACGCACATGCGCCGGTTACAGTTTATTATACATTAAGTTGTTAACGGTGGGTGAGTTCACTCGTGGGTGCGGGTTACAGTTAGTGTACATCGAGTAATAATAGGTGGAATCGCGCGTGGGCGCAGGTTGCAGCCACTATACATCAATTTGCAAACAGTAGGTGGGATCACCCGTGGGCGCCGGTTACAGTTAGTATACATCAAGTAATAAACGATAGGTGAGGTCACGCGTGGGTACCGGTTACAAATTAGTGTACACCAAGTTGCGAGCCGTGAGTGAGGTCCCTCAAGGGCGCAGGTTGCAATTGGTGCACACTATGTTGCAATTGTGAGTGAGGTCCCCTAAGGGCATGGTTACAATGTGAGGTCACGTATGGGTATAGGTTACGATTAGTGCACACCCTGCTGTAAACTAAGGGTGAGGTCACGCGTGTGCTTGAGTTACAATAGTGTGCGCCAAGTAATGATCCGCAAGTGAGGTCACACAAAGGCATATATCGCGCTTGGTAAGTGTTACGTTTGTATCCATCGAGTAAAAGTTTATAAAATACTCTCTTCTCCTATTCTTATCTTAAGATTAGTCCCGGTCTGTGGGTGATAATCTGTTATGCTGCACGCATTGGTAACAGTGAGTGTCTAGATGCGCGCGATGAGAAGGCGCGGGAGCGCTCGGGGCGGTCTCGGGAGCGCTAAGCGGCAAGCGACGCCCGCCCCCGCCCCGCACCCCGCGAGTTCCCCGCGCGCTAGTGCGAAGTTGAATTATTTCGCTTTATTGTATAAGTAGTATCAGGTAGGGTATTTGATAGGTTTTATAGATTATAATAGGTATGGTATGTCGCGTGCCCGCTGCGATGGGCCTAAGCGACTAGGTGCCAGCGGCGAAGAGGTGCGGGGCGCGCGGGGCGGTGACGGAAGCGCTGAGGCGTTGAGCAGTTAGCTCGCGCCGCTCGCCTCCGCCCCGCGCCCCCCGCCCCACCCCGCCGTAGTTGCAGTGGGTGAGAGTTTATATGTGGTATAGTAGTAAGTGTATGAGTATGTATTATGGGTAATGATTGACACATATGAGGAAGATAAGTATATATTATATAACGGTATATGAAGTAGTGCTGGTGGTATGTGTGCCATATGTAAATTCAGGTACCAGGCGAACGTCCCCCAGCAAGTATTCGTAAGAAAATGTGATGATCTAGCAAAGTAGTACCATAATTGTGTTTTGTTAATGAGAAGTGCGTTCTCACGCGGTCCCTGTCGAGCGCCATTTGCACGGGGACTGTGTCGGCGTTCGCAGGGACACGCGCTCTGTATTGTGTACATACTGGGTCCCCTATTGTCATCGCAGCGAGCCGCACAAAGTGCAGGTCGCCGCTTCGACTCCACAGGTGCCACAGGTGCTGTTCCTGTGAGGGGTCAGGCACCATGTGCCAGATTTAAGCGCCGGTAAAGTAGTTCTTATGACGCGGTGTAGCAGGATTATGTAAAAATTTGGAAGGGTGAGGTACTCATTATACCTTGTGAACAGTAGTAAGTATTGATGAAGTGTATCTTTTGACTCAGGTAAGTGCTGGGGGAAAGTTAATGGATGCGTGTTAACAGGGAGTAGAATGTAGTAATACATTTGTCCTTATGTGAGATGAATGAGATAAGTTGGTAAGTGTAAAATGTTGTGTGTATGTAGAGTAATACATGATTATATATTTCTGTTGTGAGGCTTACGACTACCTTGACTGAGCTTTATTTGTTATTGCCGCAGCGCAGGCGCATGACGTGATTTCCCTGCAAGGGAGTTTCGCATTGCACTGTGGATTTAAATGGTGTTATACGTAAAAAAATATTATTAAAAGCTAATTCTAGACAGGTTTAGCTTCCTTTTGAGTGAGGAGTCAATCTTCGAAAAGTAGTAGTGAGATAGAAATCAATCACTTAAAAACATCATGTTGAACTTATGAAATGGTAGTTTATTTTTGCAATTGAATAGTGTTATGGAATGAAAATATGACAATAATGAAGGATATTGGTACATAAATCACAATGAAATATCAATAAACGATAATATAAGTTATATAGGAGATTAAGTGTTAATGTTGTTTAAAGTGGCCCGAAAACAGTGCCCCTTGCAGTTGTCTCAGTGACTCGCAAGAAGTGAGAATTGCCAGGTAGAACGGCAGGCGTCAGTCATAAAGTCCTAATATATCTGTGATTAATAAATTACAGAAGTGTGTTGTGCAAGGATTTGGTAAATGAGATAGAGTGACGGGTTACACAATATTTTTGGACAAAAAGCTAGAATTTGGTTTGTTGTGACACAAATATATTAGTGCGCGGGACTTGAACCGCCGCCCCGCGCTGGGCGGTCTGGGGCGATGCGCTAGGCCCAGGAGCGGCAAGTTCCCGAGCCGCGAACGGGTTAGGGTGTGCTGTGTGCATGATAGTCGTATGTGAGTGATATTCATAATGTGTGAAAGTATGCGAAATAAAGAGTGTGATTGTAATATAATATGCGTTTAATAGGTGATAGGTAGAAATGAAGTGTGGTTGTATGATCAGGACTAACAGGCTGTACGTATAATTAACCTTATATTAGTGTGTAGAGACAAATTAGGTTGTTTGAGTGTGTGGGAATAAGTTTGGCGAAGTTACAAGTTAATGTCAATGTCGCAGGTCAGTCAAGTCCTGTAGCCGCGAAGTCGGTTTTCAAACTAGTCGCGATCTGTTAGCCATTGATTAGTTAATATACATGAATCATTACTCACTAAGCCAACGGGGCGCACCGGCGAGGCGGCGCGGAGGGGCGCGGGGGACGGAGGCGGCACGCGATGCGTGCCAGGCGCCGCCGCCCCCGCGCCCCTTCGATACCCCGCAACGGCCGGCTATGAACCGATGGGACTCGCCGGCGAGGCGGCGCGGGGGCGCGGGGAACGGCAGCAGAGAGCGGCACGCGGCTCGCGCGCCACCCCCGCACACCCCCCCCCCCGCACCCGCCAGGGCCAGCACCGGGTCATCGGGGCTCGAGGGTGTTGCGGGCGCAGAGGGGCGCGGGGGACGGCGGCGGTGACGGCCGGCGCCACGCGCCGCCGCCCCCGCAAGCCGCAGCCCCCCCTTTGATGCCTTTAGGAATGCGGTTATTGAACACGCCTTATGGTGTCATTGGGGTGATTTTATTTAAATTATGTACGGTGGGGGGGTTGTGTTTTTGTTGGGGGCGGACGTCTGGTAGTATATTGGGAATGCGGTTACAAGTTTAGAGTGCATAATGAAAACAAATGAGTCATTCACACTTGCTTACTCCCGCGCACGCCCGGCGTGCGGGCGGTATGCATAGGTTGTTTAGTGTTATATATCCATAGTACATGCCGAAAACAAGTAAGTAGTTGACGCGATGTACGCGCCCGCCCGGCGCAAGGGCAGTAAATACCCACATGTGCATATGATGAAGCAAGTGTGGACCCGGTAATGTATGCAGGGTGGTGACGGAAACGCTGAAGCGCTGAGCAGCTGGCTCGCGCCGCCGGCCCCCGCCCCACGCCCTCCGCCCCACCCCGCCGTGATAGTAGTGGATGAGAGTTTATATGTGGTGTGATATTAAGTGTGTAAGAATGTATTATGGGTAATGATTGACGCGTATGAGGGGGATATATATATTATATAACAGTAGATGAAGTAGTGCCAGTGTTATGTGTACTATGTGTAGATTTAGGTATTAGGCGAATGCCCCCTAGCGAGTATTCGTAAGAAAGGGGTGATGGTTTTTAGTAAGGTAGTACCTTAGTTGTGGTTTGTCGATGAGAAGTGCGTTCTCACGCGGTCCCTTTCGAGCGCCGTTAGCGTGGGAACCATGCCGGCGTTCGCAGGGACACACGCTCTGTATTGTGTACGTACTGGGCCCCTTTGCCATCGTAGCGAGCCGCACAGAGTGCCGGTCGCCACGCAGACTCCATGGGTGCCTCAAATGCTGTTCCTGTGAGGGATCAGGCACTATGTACCAGATTTAAGCACTGGTAAACGAGTTCTTATGACGTGGTGCAGCTAGATTGTGTAAAAAATTTGGAAGGGTAAGGTACTCATTATATCTTGTGAATGTGTGTTGTGTGTTGGAGAAATAAATCTCTTGACTCAGTTAAGTGCAGGGGGGAAGTTAATGGATGCGTGTTAACAGAAGTGTAAAGTGTAATATCTGGAGTAATACGTATGTCCTTATGTGAAATGAATGAGATAAGTTGGCAAGTGTAAGATAATGTGTGTATGCAAAGGAGTACATAATAATGTATTTTGTTTTGAGAGAATGAATTTACGCGGCTCCAGGTGGATGATGTGAGCACTATACGGTGCAATCATTCACGGGGGGCTCGCGCTCCGCCGCACAAATGCGATCCTTGCAACTATCTCGACTAAGCGTGATTGCTATTGCCGCAGCGCAGGCGCATGGCGTAATTTCCCTGCGAGGGAGTTCCGCATTGCACAGCAGATTTAAATGGTGTTATTCCTAAAATAGATTATTGAAAACTTGTTCTAGACGGATTTAGCTTCCTTTTGAGTGAGGTGTTAATCTTCGAAAAGTAGTTATGAGATAGAAATCAATCACTTAAAAACTTCATATTGAACTTATGAAATGGTAGTATATTTTGTAATTAAATAGTGTTATGGAGTGAAAATGTGAAAATAATGAAGGATATTGGTGCATGAATCGCAATGGAATATAAATAAACGGTAATATGAGTTATATAGGAAATTAAATGTTAAAGTTGTTTAAAGTGGCCCAAAAACAGTGCCCCTTGCCTTTGCCTCATTGACTCGCCGGAAGTGAAAGTTGCCAGATAAGACAGCAGGCGTCGGCCGTAAAATCCTAATATATCTGTAATTAATAAATTACAGAAGTGTGTTGTGTAAGGATTAGGTAATTGAGATAGAGTGACGGGTTACATAAAGTTTTCCTGCAAAAAGCTAAAGTTGGGTTTATTGAGACACAAATATTTGGTGCACGGGACTCGAATCGCCGCCCCGCGCTGAGCGACCTAGGGCGGTGCGCTAGGCGCAGGAGCGGCAAGTTCCTGAGTCGCGGATAAGTGAGGGTGTGCTGTATGCGCGATTGTAATGTGTGAGTGATGTTTATGATGTGTGAATGTATGCAAATTAAGGAGTGTGATTTATAATATAGTGTGCATTTAATGGGTGATAGGTAGGAATGAAGGTATGGTTGAGTAATAAGGACTAATAGGCTATACATGTAATTAAGTTAAACTTTTTCCCCCTCTAGTCGCGATCTGTTGGCCATAAGTTAGTTAACATGTATGGATCATTACTCATTAAGCATCGGGGCGCGCCGGCGCGGCAGCGCAGAGGGGCGCGGGGGACGGAGGCAGCGGGTGACGCGCGCCGAACGCCGTCGCCCCCGCGCCCCTCCGATACCCCGCGACGGCCGGCTCCTGGAAGTGTGACGTCATAGAGTATATGATCACGCTCGAGTATTGCATATAAGGCGCTTATCGTGTAAGTTCGGTGTGTGTAATGTGTACGTGTATGATGTAGTTTGACAAGATGTGCATGTGAGTGCGTGGGCGTGGGATGATGATGTGATGGGATAGGACGACTTTCAGTAAAAGGAAGTGTTCGAGTCTGTATATATTAGTGTATAAGGACAAATAAGTTGTTTAAATGTACAGGAATGGGTTTAGGTAAAGCTGCAAGCTAAAGTCAATGTCGCAGATCGGTCACATACCCAACCCTGTGAGCAAATGTACGCATATATATATATGGAGGTGGGTTTTGACTTAGTCTGAAGCTATTGCAACACTCCTTTCGCCCCCAAGTATGATGACTAAAAAGTTCATTTTCAAACTGCTCGCGATCTATTTAGTGTAAATTAGTGCACTCACTAAGCCACCGGGGCTCGCGTAGAGAGGTGGCGTGGGAGGCGCGGGGGCGGCGGCACGTGCGCCGAGTAGCATAACGCGCCGCCGCCCCCGCGCCCCGCAGCCCCCCCTTTGATACCTTTAGGAATGCGGTTATGGACGTATCAATAGTGTTTAAATTTAGAATGCATACCGGAAATAAGTGGGTCGTTGACGCATTATACGCGCACGCCCGGTGCGCGGGCAGTATATACCTACCCACATGCACATATAGTGAAGCAAGTGTGGTCCTAGTGATGTATGTGTGTGTGTGTATGTGTGTGTGCATACCCAACCCTATGAGCAAATGTGCGCCTATATATATATGGAGGTGGGTTTTGACTTAGTCTGAAGCTATTGCAACACTCATTTCGCCCCCAAGTATGAAGGGTAAAAAGCTCATTTTCAAACTGCTCGCGATCTATTTAGTGTAAATTAGTGCACTCACTAAGCCACCGGGGCCCGCGTGGAGGTGGCGCGGGAGGCGCGGGGGCGGCGGCGGCCCGTGCGCCGAGTAGCATAGCGCTCCGCCGCCCCCGCGCCCCGCAGCCCCCCCTTTGATATCTTTAGGAATGCGGTTATGGACGTATCAATAATGTTTAAATTTAGAATGCATACTGATGACAAGTGAATCGTTTATGTGCTCATATGCGCGCGCCTAGCGTGCTGGCAGTATATACCTGCTTGCACATGTGAAGAAGCAAGTGTGGTCCTAGTTATGTATGTGTGTATGTCCCACCCCATGGTCAAATGAACACATACATATAATATGTGGAGGTAGGTTTGGACTGGTCTGAAGTGATTGCAATACTAATTTCGCCGCTAAGTGTAAAGACTACAAAGCTCGTTTTCAGACTGCTCGCGATCTATTGAGTGTGGGTTAGGGCACTCGCTGAGCTATTAGGGCCCGCGCGCGGGGGAGGCGCGGGGGGCGCGGGGGCGGCGGCTCGTGCGCCAAGTAGCACGACGTGCCGCCCGCCCCACGCCCCACGGGCCCCCCTCCGATACCCTTAGTAATGTGGTTGTTATGAATAACGCGTGCCGCTTTGTCAATGGAGAGGAATGAATGTGCGTAGCGTGTTTATTTATTGTGTGATGACGTCATTTTTATTTATGATTATACTTATATTCTTATTAAAGTGGATATGAAATTTAGATATATTTATATGAAATAAGGGTGGTGTGTATGGATAAAAATTTGATGATGATGATGATGAATGACTGTGAGCCCTGGGCCTCTTCCGGCAGGTTTGTGCGGGTGTGTGTGTGTGAGCACGCGAGTGCGTGTGTGTGTGTGTGCGTATGTTATTGGAAATAGTGAGTGTGTATGGAAGAGTTTAGGAGGAATTGTGTGGAGCATTAGCGCGTGTATATGTGTTTATGTGTGTGGTGGTATTATGTGTGTTATTATGGGAGTTGGGGGATGTCTGTGTGTCACTGTTATTTAGTTCCTTTAGGTGACTGTATATAAAGTCTACCAGCTTAGTGTACGAGTTCAGTGCTCTTTCCTTATTCACGAGTTCTAATATATTGTAGGGCGGCACCCCTAGGTGGCGGCAGAGCGTTTCATGGTTATATCTGTGGGGTTCGAACCTTGTACACTTTTCGATAAGATGATCGGGGCTCTGCACCGACGTCCCGTCACAGGGACATATGTTGGTGGCAGAGATTCGGAACCGTTGCAAATACTCCCTATGGCCGCCATGCCCGGTGAGTACTTGTATGAGGTGGTGATTGGGTGTGGTTTTTTGTAGTAGTTGGCGGACGTCATGTAAGCCGGGCAATAAGCCGATGGTTCTTCGACCCTGTTCCGAGCTTTCGTACCTTGATTGGCCAGATGCCCAGACTGAGCTGTCGGGCGTGACGTTTTACATAAGATGGGGGAAAGTGGGTGTAATCCGGGGTACGATGCAGATTTGTGGCACGGTTGGCCGCTTCATCGGCCATTTCGTTGCCCGGTATTCCCGCATGGCCCTTGACCCAAGACATCTCGATTTTGCCTATGGTTTTATATTGGTGTAATGTGTTGTGTATGTCTGTGACAATCGGGTGGGTGTTACTGCGATTTCTAATGGCCATTACTGACGACAGGGAGTCTGTGAAAATCTGCACCTCGGGATGTCTCCGGTCCAAGGCCAGCCGGCAAGCATGTTTAATTGCCAACAGCTCAGCCTGGAAAACGGTGCAACAACTGTGTAGCTTAATTTTTTGATGGTGGGTGTACTCTGACTACCGCCCGGGTCAAAGCATACGTACGCCGCCCCGACCTCGCCATGGCCCTGCTTACTGCCATCGGTGTAAATGCGTAAAGAGGCGTGTTTCGTAATTTTGTCGGCTTCTTCTTTGTTGTGTGCAGTTGTATAGGGGATTGTGATTCGCTCGGCTGGGTGGAGTAATTGGGTGTGTCGGAGTCGGGCGCTCAAAAGTGACGTCGCTAGGAAGGGAGTCAGTGACTCCGGTCAGGCGGGCCAATTCGGTTTTATTCACTTCCAGGACCCGTAAGTCCATGGGAATAAATTGCGCCAGTGCAAGGGCCGCTGTTGTAGAAGTTGTGCGGTAGGCGCGGATAGCCTTAATGCGAATCCCCGCTGCATACTGAGCAATTTACGGCGGACACACTTTTTCGCGGCCACGTGACCCCACACGCCGGCGGCATACGTGACTATTGGGACGATGACGTGGTCGGGTATTATGGTAATATTTTCCGGATTTATACCCCAGGTGGGTTTTGCATAGAGACATAATTTATGAAATATGCGGGTGGCCTTGCCGACGATGTGGTCCACGTGTCCGCGAAAAGTCAGCCTCTCGTCCAGCACAACTCCTAAGAGTTTGATGCTGCCCGAGAAGCCGATCGTGTGTCCGTCCATTCGGAAGTGTGCTCTTTTGGTTCTGGGGGTAAAGGCAACCGCCTGGGTTTTGGATGCGCCAAACGTTAGTTTGACGCTCCGCCCCCAGTCGGCAACCTCCCCCAGAATGCGGTTAGTGATGTTCTCTAGGGTGCCCACGCTATCGGCTGACGTAATGAGGAGCACGTCATCGGCGTACGCCTGCATACGACAGCCCGGTGGCAGCGGCAGTTCGAGGAGCTCGTCGAGGATGATGTTCCACATCACCGGGCCACAGGTGGATCCCTGTATACACCCCTTGGACATACGCCTGGAGACCCGCGCCCCCCGCGTGATCCAGGGTGACGCTGCGTTCGGTAATGTAACTTAGCACTAGGCCAAATACATTATCCGGGCAGCCAATCACCCTGAGACGGTGCAGCAGCGCGGGCCACCAAGCGTTGTCAAAGGCCGCCTTGATGTCCAGGGACACCGCGGCCACGAGGTGACCCCGGGACTTGGCACCCTCGACGAACTCCAATGCAGAGCGAATGGCGGCTGTCGTGTTGGTCTGTTCTCGGAACCCGTATTGCCGCCCGCACATCCGGCCATTTTTGGTAGCGAGGTAAGTGATTCTTTTTATGAATAATTTTTCTAGCAGTTTACCGAATACGGGTAGGAGTCCGATTGGTCTAAATGAGCTGAGGGAGTTGTGATCTGTTTTTCCGGGTTTGGGTATGATTTTGACGTACGCCCCCTTCCACGCCTTGGGGAAGTACTGGAGTGTAAGGCATCTATTGAAGAGGTCGGTAATGAGTGTGGGATATAAGTGTATGACATGTTTACATATATCTGCGGTTAGGCCGTCCAGTCCTGGAGCTTTCTTTGGGTTCATATTATCTATGTATTCCAGTACCTCCCCGGCGTCGAAGGGGGGGTCGTCAGGGGAGTTCGGGCGACAACCGTATTCCGAGCGCAGAATTGATGGCGCGGTTCAGTGTCCGGTCCGTCGTCGGTGTAGAAATTGCTGCAGCAAAGCCGCAGCCGTTTCCTCCCCGTCGACTGTGTACCGGCCACCGATGTCAAGTGTTGCTGGTGGGCGTCTGGGGGCAGTCTCCTTGAGCAGGCGATTAGTGAGCGACCACACGTTTTCCCTGTCCTGGAGCTCGCAGAATTCTCGGAAGTTCTTAGTTGAAGCCGCGCGGATTTCCCGCGCGTAGATCAACTTGAGATTCTGCAGCTCCACGGCCAGGGGGTCCGGGGGCCGCCCTCTTCTCACCGCGGAGTGCAACCGGCGTGTGCAAGTTAATTACTTCCCTTTTCCTCTGTTCGAGGTGCTCTGTCCACCAGGAGGGTTTATATTTATTTCCGTGATTTTTGACGGGCATGGATGCCTCGCAGGCCGCGTGTATTGTGTGTGTGATATCGTGAATGATGTTTTCAATGTGTATGTGTGTCGAGAGTGTGTATGTCAGTGTTGAGTAAGTCGTTGTGTGTGAAATGTGTGTGTAGTGCGTCTGCGAAGGCCGCCCAGTTAGCTTTAGCACTCTTATATTTAAAGGTTGATTGTGTGTTATATGTCGTTGTGGGGTGAGTGTAGGCTCCGATCCCAAGCGGAACACAATGGCATTGTGTTGAGAGGAAGGGCAACCTGTGAGATCGACCCTCCACCCGAGAATGGCCCCAGATATGTCATAGGAGGCCATGGTGACGTCAATGATAGAGGAGCGATTGCGTCCATGTGGTCACGGTCTCAAAGGTGGGGGTCGACCCAGGTTGCAGATATGTAGATCATTGACGCAGGCCAGCTCCGCCACCTCGTTGCCTCGGGGATTCGCGGTGGCGCTTCCCCATAGGGGATGCCAACCGTTGAAATCCCCACCGAGGATGACGGGGCTGCCCCGCGCCGATTTCAGGAAGGTGTCAATTTTGGTTAAAGTGTTGAGTTCGTCGCAATTCGGCTCCACGTAGGCCGAGGCGACATATATGCGCCGGGGGCCCGCGCCGAGCCGAATCACGGACAGGTTGGAGGTTGAGTGCTGGGTCACTCCCAGCGCATCACCCAGCCCGCACTTCACCACGACGCACGCTTTTACTCTGTCCCCGGTGCAGAACTGGTAGATGTTCGCTCCGGGGATGGATTTGACCATCCTGCCAGATCCCACATAAGGTTCCGACAGGAGGGCAATGGAGTGGCGACCGGCCATGAAGGAGGATATAAATTCCTCGTGGCATTTTCTCGATCTGTCTATATTGCACTGTATGAAATGTATTGGTTTGCTATTGTCCATAGTTGATTCTGCAGTTGATTCTCTCCTTCATGGCCTTGACTCGCGGGCAGGTGGGTGAGGTCGCCTTGTGGTTCGCGCCGAGTTCGGAGCCGAATCGGGTGTTGGTGTGTGGTGCAGTTATAGCACCTAGCCGCGTTGGGTTTGTCCTTATTAGGGCAATTTGTAACAGTGTGGTTGGTGTCCGCGCAGTGGGCACACGGGGACGAGGTTGTTGTACACTTGGCCTTTGTGTGACCGAACTGGAGGCACTTGAAGCATTGGAGGAACGGGGAGAAGTCCTCCGCGTGAACCCTCTGGTAGTCCACGCAGACTCTCCCCGCCTCCTGAATGTGACCGCCACACGCGTGGGCCTGTTACTAACACTGCGTTATATAATTTAGGGTTGCGGTTACTGCGCTTAAAGCGCAGGTTGAATTCCGCCTCATTCGTGATTAGTTCATCTATGGCGGGGTTTTGCTTCCGGATGATAGTTGTCAACTCTTCAGCCGGGACGTCTTCGATATGCCTTTCAGAATAATCATAGGTTGTAAGCGGCGAGCAGGTTCTGCGCTAACTTTTTGAGCCGTCTGCAGCCGCTCGAGGGCGTCGTCTCGTTGTTTCACGGAGTCGAACTCCACTCGTAGCTTATTGTTCGACAAGGTCTGCACCCTTGCGGGTGCATAGTTTGTGTCGCGAAAGGAGATGCTGGACTTGAAGGCCTTTACGGCCTCCTCCTTAGTGTTGACACTCACCTTTGGTGTAATTATGAGTGCGGGGCGCGACGCTGGGGGCGCGGGGCGTGGCGTGAGTGTGGCAGCGGCAGCAGAGGGTCGGGCCGCGGCGGTCCGGCCACCGGCGGAGGCGACGGCCGAGGCGGCCGCGGTCGCGGAGGCGTAGGTGAGTTTCGCTTGCTGTTGTTTCTGTTGCTGGAGAAGTTCCTCCTTCATTTGTGAAACGGCTGCGAGGTGCTTCTCCATCTCCTTTCTGACGCATGACATAATGTCATCCTTGAGGTTGGTTGTCTCAGGACTCGGGGTGCCGGCGGAGTTGTTGGTTCCATCGTGATGTCCGAGTTCGAGTTCGCAGCCGAGGAGCTTGTTCGCAATTATGCGTATATCTTCCGCGGCGCGTAAGGTGCGTAGTTTGTTTGGTTTGGTGACGTTCTTTCCATCCTTTATGGCCTCCTCGATTATGCCAGCCAGCTTGGTGAGCATGGTGGAGAAAGAAGTTACGTTCTTGGGGTCGAGGTCATCTTCCCCTATGTACGAGGATGGTGGGTCGTCCTTGGAACTCATGGTGGAGTAATGGTGATCAGGTCGTGAGTGGTGTCGTTGGAATCGGGAGGTTGCCCTCTACCAGATTCTTCCGTCAGACAGACTTCGTACCTGTATGCTGATCAGATATGACCTTCTTCGGGCGATTCTGAAATTGACTTTTTGGTCTCTGGATGGATTTCGCTGGTTCCTTGGTATATCGGATACAGAATCCCAAAAAAATGGTTTTAGCGCTGGTTCCAGGTTTATAAGTCCGAAGGTCACTGAGTAATCACTGTTTGAATATTTCGTGCAAAACTCACTTTGTATCCTGGTTGATTAAAGGTACTTCCCGTTTTCTGATGGTGATGATCTTGATGTCTGCGGATAGGTGACGAAACGGCGCTTCTTCTGGTTCAGGAACTGGCTCAAGGTCTCAACTCCTGGGAGCAGGGGAGCCCTCCGAAGTCGAAGTTGGAATTTCGAGGATGAAAGCACCGCTCATTTGCAGGTTATGTGGTATAGAAGGGTACACTTTGCTCTAGGGTGTAGTCCTGACCCAGGGCTATCGATGTGGGGTCCAGGATCGGATATAGGATGAAGGTGGAGGGAGATATGAAGGAAAAACTGTCTTTGACTTTGAAAAACCGGGTATGGCGCACTTCACTGTTCAATATCTTTGAAAGTACTCACGGGAAAATTCTGGAATTTTGCCCAGGGAGGGGGAGGGTATACGGCGTCGAACTGCAGTTTCAAAAATTGTGGGTTACAGATCGTTCTAACGGAGATCTAGTCACTTGAATCACCTGAAGGTAGATTTTTCACTGAAAGTTTTTCTTACTAACTTTTCAATTTTAATCAGATTTAAAAAATTTGTTTATTTATCACAGCGCTGCGTCGCAGCGCGCAATTTTGGATATATAGCACTTGAGGTTTACACTGATGAAACCTAGTTTTAGGAATTTTTGAACGCGGAGCGGCTTAAAAGGATGCGCGCGGTACGGCGTTCGCCTGGACTGGGTAGGTTCGGGTTAGGTTAGGTTAGGTTAGGTTAGGTTAGGTTATGTTAGGTTAGGTTAGGTTAGGTTAGGTTACGGTTAGGTTAGGTAGGTTAGGTTAGGTAGGTTTAGGTTAGGTTAGGTTAGGTTAGGTTAGGTTAGGTTAGGTTAGGTTAGGTTAGGGTTAGGTTAGGTTAGGTTAGGCTTAGGTTAGGTTAGGTTAGGTTAGTTAGGTTAGGTTAAGGTTAGGTCTAGGTTAGGTTAGGTTACGGTTAGGTGGTTAGGTTAGGTTGTCGGTTAGGTTAGGTTAGGTAGGTTAGGTTAGGTTAGTTAGGTTAGGTAGGTTAGGTTAGGTTAGGTTAGGTTAGGTTAGGTTAGTTAGGTTAGGTTAGGTTAGGTTAGGTTAGGTTAGGTTAGGTTAGGTTAGGTTAGGTTAGGTTAGGTCGGTTAGGTTAGGTTAGGTTAGGTTAGGTTAGGTTAGGTGAGGTTAGGTTAGGTTAGGTAGTAGGTTAGGTTAGGTTAGGTTAGGTTAGGTTAGGTTAGGTTAGGTTAGGTTAGTTAGGTTAGGTAGGTTAGGTAGGTTAGGTTAGGGTGGTTATGGTTGGTTAGGTTAGGTTAGGTTAGGTTAGGTTAGGTTAGGTTTAGGTTAGTAGGTTAGTGTTAGGTTAGGTTAGGTTAGGTTAGTTAGGGTAGGTTAGGTTAGGTTAGGTTAGGTTAGGTTTAGGTAGTTAGGTTAGGTTAGGTTAGGTTAGGTTAGGTTAGGTTAGGTTAGGTTAGGGTAGGTTAGGTTAGGTTAGGTTAGGTTGTAGGTTAGGTTTAGGTTTAGGTTAGGTTAGGTTAGGTTAGGTTTAGGTTAGGTTAGGTTAGGTTAGGTAGTTAGGTTAGGTTAGGTTAGGTTAGGTTAGGTGTAGGTTAGGTTAGGTTAGGTTTAGGTTAGGTTAGGTTAGTTAGGTTAGGTTAGTTAGGTTAGGTTTTAGGTTAGGTAGGTTAGGTTAGGTTAGGTTAGGTTAGGTGAGGTTAGGTTAGGTTAGGTTAGGTTAGGTTAGGTTAGTTAGGTTAGGTTAGGTTAGGTTAGGTTAGGTTAGGTTAGGTTAGGTTAGGTTAGGTTAGGTTAGGTTAGGTTAGGTTAGGTTCGGTTAGGTTAGGTTAGGTTAGGTTACGGTTAGGTTAGGTTAGGTTAGGTTTAGGTTTAGGGTAGGTTAGGTTAGGTTAGGTTAGGTTAGGTTAGGTTAGGTTAGGTTAGGTTAGGTTTAGGTTAGGTTAGGTTTAGTTTAGGTTAGGTTAGTTAGGTAGGTTAGGTTAGGTAGGTTAGGTTAGGTTAGGTTAGGTTGGTTAGGTTAGGTTAGGTTGGTTAGGTTAGTTTAGGTAGTTAGGTAGGTTAGGTTCGGTTAGGTTAGGTTAGGTTAGGTTAGGTTAGGTTAGGTTAGGTTTAGGTTAGGTTAGGTTAGGTTAGGTTTAGTTAGGTTGGTTAGGTTAGGTTCGGTTAGGTTAGTTAGGTTAGTGAGGTTTAGGTTAGGTTAGGTTAGGTTAGGTTTAGGTTAGGTTAGGTAGGTTAGGTTAGGTTAGGTTATTGGTTAGGTTAGGTTAGGTTAGGTTAGGTTAGGTTAGGTTAGGTGTTAGGTTAGGTTAGGTTAGGTAGGTTAGGTTAGGTTAGGTTATGTTAGGTTAGGTTAGGTTAGGTTAGGTTAGGTTAGGTTGGTTTAGGTTAGGTTAGGGTTAGGTTAGGTTGGTTAGGTTGTACGTTAGGTATGTTAGGTTTAGGTTTGGTTAGCTTAGGGTGGTTAGGTTAGGTTTAGGTTAGGTTAGGTTAGGTTAGTTTAGGTTAGGTTTAGGGTTAGGTTAGTTAGGTTAGGTTTAGGTTAGGTTAGTTAGTGTTAGGTTAAAGGTTAGGTTAGGTTAGGTTAGGTTAGGTTAGGGTAGGTTAGGGTAGGTTAGGTTAGGTTAGGTTGGTTAGTTAGGTTAGTTAGAGTAGGTTAGGTTAGTTGTTAGGTTAGGTTAGGTTAGGTTAGGTTAGGTTAGGTTAGGTTTAGGCGTTAGGGTTAGGTTAGGTTAGGTTAGGTTAGGTTAGGTTAGGTTAGGTTAGGTTAGTTTAGGTGTAGGTTAGGTTAGGTTAGGTTAGGTTAGGTTGAGGTTAGGTAGGTTAGGTTGGTTAGGTTAGGTTAGTAGGTTAGGTTAGGTTAGGTTAGGTTAGTGGTTAGGTTAGGTTAGGGTGAGGTTAGGTTAGGTTAGGTTAGGTTAGGTTAGGTTTAGGTTAGTTAGGTTAGGTTAGGTTAGGTTAGGTTAGAGGGAGGTTAGGTAGGTTAGGTTTAGGTTAGGTAGGTTAGGTTAGGTTAGGTTAGGGTAGGTTAGGTTCGGGTAGGTTAGGTTTAGGTGAGGTTAGGTTAGGTTAGGTTTAGGTTGGTTAGGTGAGGTTAGGTTAGGTGTACGGTTAGGTTAGGTTAGGTTAGGGAAGTTAGGGTTAGGTTAGGTTAGTTAGGTTAGGTTAGGTTAGGTTAGGTTAGGTTAGGTTAGGTTAGGTTAGGTTAGGTTAGGTTAGGTTAGTATAGGTTGGTTAAGGTTAAGGTTAGGTTAGGTTAGGTTAGGTTTGTAGTTAGGTTAGGTAGGTTAGGTTAGGTTAGGTTAGGTTTAGGTTAGGTTAGGTTAGTTAGGTTAGGTTAGGTTAGGTTAGGTTAGGTTAGGTTAGGTTAGGTTAGGTTACGGGTAGGTTAGGTTAGGTTAGGTTAGGTTAGGGTAGGGTTAGGTTAGGTTAGGTTAGGTGAGGTTAGGTTAGGTTAGGTTATGTTTAGGTTAGGTTAGGTTAGGTTAGGTTAGGTTAGGTTAGGTTAGGTTGGTTAGGTTAGGTTAGGTTAGGTTAGGTTGGTTTAGGTTAGGTTAGGTTAGGTTAGTTTAGGTTTAGGTTAGGTTAGGTTAGGTTAGGTTAGGTTAGGTTAGTTAGGTTAGGTTAGGTTAGGTTAGGTTAGTTAGGTTAGGTTTAGGTTAGGTTAGGTAGTAGGTTAGGTTAGGTTAGGTTAGGTTAGGTTAGGTTAGGTTAGGTTATGGTAGGGTTAGGTTAGGTTAGGTTAGGTTAGGTTAGTTAGGTTAAGTTAGTTAGGTAGGTTAGGTTAGGTTTAGGTTAGGTGGTTAGGTTAGGTTAGGTTAGGTTAGGTTAGGTTAGGTTAGGTTGATTAGGTTAGGTTAGGTTAGGTTAGGTTAGGTTAGGTTATGTTAGGTTAAGTTAGGTTGGTAGGTTAGGTTAGGTAGGTTAGGTTAAGGTTAGGTTAGGTTAACGGTTAGGTTAGGTGATAGTTCGGTTAGGTTAGGTTAGGTTAGGTTAGTGGGGTAGGTTAGCATCTAGGGTAGGCTAAGGTTAGGTTAGGTTAGGTTAGGTTAGATGGGTAGGTTAGGTTAGGTTAGGGTTAGGTGAGGTTAGGTTAGGTTAGGTTAGGTTCGTTGGTTAGGTTAGGTTAGGTTTAGAGTTAGGTTAGGGAGTTAGGTTAGGTTAGTTAGGTTAGGTTTAGGTTAGGTTAGGTTAGGTTAGGTTAGGGTTAGGTTTAGGTTAGGTTAGGTTAGGTTAGGTTAGTTAGGTTAAGTTAGGTGTTAGTTAGGTCTAGGTTGGTTAGGTTAGGTTAGGTTAAGGTTAGGTTCGGTAGGTTTAGGTTACGTTAGGTAGTTAGGTTAGGTTTAAGTTATGTTAGGGTTAGGTTTAGGTTAGTTTAGGTTAGGTTAGGTTAGGTTAGCTTAGTTTAGGTTAGGTTTTAGGTTAGTTGGAGGGTAGGTTAGGTTAGGACGCGTAGGTTAGGTAAGGTTAGGTTAGGAGTTAGGTTAGGTTAGGTTAGGTAGGTTAGGTTAGGATTAGGTTAGCGTTCGGTTAAGGTTAGGTTAGGTCTAGTGGAGGTTAGGTTAGGTGAGGTTACGTTAGGTTCGGTTAGCTTAGGTTAGGTTAGTAGTTAGGGTTAGGTTAGTTAGGTAGGTTAGGTTAGGGTTAGGTTATGGTTAGGTGAGGTTAGGTTAGGTTAGGTTAGGCTAGGTTAGGTTAGCTTAGGTGTAGGTTAGGTTAGGTAGGTTAGGGACGTCCTAGGTTAGGTTAGGGTAGGTTAGGTTAGGTTAGGTTAGGTTAGGTTAGGTTAGGTTAGGTTACGTTAGGTTAGGTTAAGGTTAGGTTAGGTTAGGGTAGGTTAGGTAGGTTAGGTTAGGTAGGTTAGGTTGGTTAGGTTAGGTAGGTGAGATTAGGTTAGGTTAGTTAGGTTAGGTATTAGGTATTAGGTTAGGTTAGGTTAGGTTAGGTTAGGTTAGGTTTAGGTTAGGTTAGGTTAGGTGAGGTTACGTGAGGTTAGGTTAGGTTAGTTAGGTCTAAGGTAGGTTAGGTTAGGTTAGGTTAGTTAGGTTAGGTAGTAGGTTAGGTTAGGTTAGGTTAGGTTAGGTAAGGTTAGGGTTAGGTTAGGTTAGGTTAGGTGAGGTTAGGTTTAGGTTAGGTGTTAGGTTAGGTTAGGTTAGGTTAGAGAGGTAGGTTAGGTTAGGTTCAGGTTAGGTAGTAGGTTAGGTTAGGTTGAGGTTAGTTAGGTTAGGTTAGGTTAGGTTAGGTCAGGTTAGGTTAGGTCGGTTAGGTTAGGTTAGGTTAGTTAGGTTAGGCTTAGGTTAGGTTAGGTTAGGTTAGTTAGGTTAGGTTAGGTTAGGTTAGGTTAGGTTAGGGTTAGGTTAAGTTAGGTTAGGTTAGTTAGTTAGGTTTAGGTTAGGTAGGTTAGGTTAGGGTTAGTTAGGTTAGGTTAGGTTAGGGTTAGGTTAGGGTTAGGTGGTTAGGTTAGTTAGGGTAGGTTAGAGTTAGGTTAGGTTAGGTTAGGTTAGAGTTAGGTTTAGGTTAGTTTAGGTTAGGTTAGGTTAGGTTGAAGGGTAGGTTTAGGGTTAGGTTAGATTAGGTTAGGTTAGGTTGGAGGTTAGGTTATAGGTAGAAAGTTAGGTTAGGTTAGGTTAGGTTCGGTTAGGTTAGGTTAGGTTAGTTAGGTTAGGTTAGGTTAGGTTAGGTTAGGTTAGGTTAGGGTTAGAGTAGGTTAGGTAGGTTAGGTTAGTTAGGTAGGTAGGTTAGGTTAGGTTAGGTAAGGTAGGTTAGGTTAGGTTAGGTTAGTTAGGCTACGGTTAGTTAGGTTAGGTTAGGTAGGTTAGGTTAGGTGAGGCTAGGTAGGTTAGGTGAGGTTAGGTTAGGTGGTTAGTTAGTTAGTTAGGTTAAGGTTAGGTAGTTAGGTTAGTTAGGTTAGTTAGGTCGGTTAGGTTAGGTAGGTTAGGGTAGGTAGGATTAGGGAGGTTAGGTTGGTTTAGGTTAGGTTAGGTTAGGTTAGGTAGGTAGTTAGGTGAGGTAGGTTAGGTTAGGTTAGGTTAGTAGCTTAGGTTAGGTCTGGTTAGGTGAGGTTAGGTAGGTTAGGTAGGTTAGTTAGGTTAGGTTAGGTAGGTTAGGTTAGGTTAGGTTAGGTGAGGTTAGGTTAGGTTGGTTAGGTCAGGTTAGTAATAGGTAGGTAGGTTAGTTAGTTAGGTTAGGTTAGGTTGGTTTGGTTTAGGTTAGGTTTAGGTTAGGTTAGGTAGGTTCGGTTAGGTTGTTAGGTTTAGGTTATTTAGGTTTATTAGGTTAGGTTAG
>WUWR02000335.1:0-40239 GCA_009982885.2 Hyles vespertilio | reverse complement strand
AGGTCGAGGACATGTTGGCCTCCTCCGCAGGTCTGCTGTGGAGGATGGCGTTCCAGGCTGGGAGAACATAGTGTGGTACGAGGACCGTAGCGGCAGTGCGACCTCCGGTACTGAGCAGTGGCGGGACACCCATGGTGGCCGACGCGGGTTTTTAGTCGGTATGTCGGAGCCGTACGTATTGTGGGGTAGGGACCCGACCAGTGGCCGCCCGTCACAATCCACGACTGCACATCTCGCTGGGTTCGGAAGGCGCCGGTGAGTCCGACACACCTAGCCCCTTCGGTGGGTGGGATGCGTCCGTTAAAGGGATAAGCGGATCCCCGCGAGGAAAAAAAAAAAAAAAAAAAAAAAGGTGAGTTCCGGAGAACTCTCGACAGAGATCCCCTGGGGGCGTCCGTATCGCATGGCGATGAAAAAAAACTCCGCCCGTGGGCGCCCCCGCTGACTCAGAGTCTCCGGGGACCCGATCTCGGCGAGGACGTCGTCGCGGCCTGGTTCCGGCCACGAGGAGTTCCACTCCTCCACCGATGGAGACACGTCCATGGCGCCACTCGTAATCGGTTTTCGGAAGGTGGTTATCCCGGAGGTTCGCCGCAAGAATTGAGGCGGCGTGCTTCGGCTGCGGGGCAAAAACTCGGCCCCGTAGCGGCTCGACGGGGATGCCCGGTCGTGCCGGGTGCTAGCCGTGAGTCGCTGGGTAAGAGGGCTCCGCGGCCTTTTCTCGGCGTGACTGGAAGCAGGCATCTTCCCGTTCGCGATGGAAGACGGGCAAGCTTGTCCTGCTTCGGAAGGAGGGGCGAACCGCAGAGTCGCATCGGCCCCTACCGGCCCATCGGTTTGCTCGACGAGGTGTGCAAGCTTTTTGAGGCGTATTATTCAAGCGCGCCTCGTCGACACTTGGAAGGACCCGGGCACGGACTTGGTGGACGCCAGTTCAGGGTTCAGACAGGGCCGCGTCCACGATCCACGCGATTTTGCGGGTCAGGACAGGGCGGAAGAAGCGGTGTCCCGGGGCAAAGTCGTGGTGGCGGTGTCTCTCACTCGCCAACGCTGTCAACCACAATGCCCGGGCTGCATCGTTGAGCACTGGGTACCCACGAGGTGCTTTTGCGCCATATCTCCGGCGACATGGTGCCGGTACCTCTCGGGACAGCGTGCGTGGTGTATCCGGGCGACAACGGTGGCACCGAGACGGTGACGTTGCGGTGTTCCACAGGGATCGGTTCTGGGTCCGCTCTGTGGAACATCGGGTACGATTGGGTGCTCCGTGGTACCAAAACTACGGCCCGGCGGGTCGATGTCTTTGGTCGGTGGCCGCATAATCTGGTCTTTTTAGGTGGGGCCAATCTCAGGGCCACCCTCCATTCTGTCACGGAGCCATCGGCGGGCCCGGTGTGCGCTTACCCCGCCGCCGGGCGGGCTGTGGGAGTGTCCCTCTCACGGTCGCCGTCGCATAATCGTAATCCGGTTGTGAGGTTTGTGGTCATGTCTCGCACTCCTGCCGGACCGAGGGGTCTTGGCTTAACCGCCCGGACCGCGAGGGAGGATGCCTCTATAAAAAGTACCCCGAATCCCAAGCGGCGGCGCACCGCGAGGGGATGCATGGCTGATGGGCATGTTCAGTCTCTAGTGCGACCCCCGCCAGAGTACCGGCCGACCCTCTGGCGGGTTACGCTAGGCTTACCCAGGTACAGGGGGCACTGCCTGGGCGGACCTTCTTTTCCCCCATACTCGTGGGAACAAATTGACTACATCATTAAAAAATCTAAAATCAAGAAAGATGTTCCGTAGTGGTGGATAGGTATGCCTGCTCGGACACGTCTCAAGCGTCCAGTCGGGTTACCGTCCAGGATGGGGCATCCGGAGGAGAGGACCCGCGCCACCCCGCGACTTCGACTCGGAGGTACGCGGGCGTGCAGTGACTCTTCGCTGCCACAAAAGAAGCCGAATTTAAACGGCGGGCTCTCGTCGTGCTTAACGAAAAGAGGCCCAGGTCGCCAGCGATGGAGGTGTGCGGTGGGAGACAGACATCGCACTGCCCAAAAAGCTGAAGAAGCGCCACCGGCCGCCGGAAGTAATGACGAAGCCCTTGCCAAGGCCCAAAAGGAATACGAGGCCGCCGTAGCTGCCTGAAAGCATCAACCGAGGCCGAGATGATGGAGGCGGATGAGGTCGAGCTGCGGAGAGGCCAAGGAGACGAATCCTCTGCCAAGCCGGCCACCAAAGAATCCCCCCCAGAACCCAGTAATGAGGCCTGATAAAGTTGGCAGAAGCGGCTCCGAATGTGCACGTAGGGCCAAAAATCTTAAGGGACGTTCGTGAAGAGTTCAAAGACAGCGGTCGGGAGCTGCTGGAATAGCCCAGGAGCCGCCATCAGTGAGCTCTCCAGGGTCGAGCGCGAAGCCGAACTCCGCCAAAAGGTCACGGCGCTGGAGCGCCCTCACAACACAGGGCAAATGACACGGAACGATGGCCATGTCCGATCGCAGAACGGCCGGTGTGAGCCGGATCCGGCGGTTTGGAGGCAGAGGCTGTGAAGTCTCTGTCGAGGGCACATTCGAGGTGGACGCCAATCTGGAGCTGATCGCCATGCGGCTGCCTCCGAGCGATTCTCCGCCCTCCGCTGGCTGACGACCGGGCAGGCCAAGTCAGCCCCGAAGCCGCAGCCACTGCGGGATTACAGCCGCCTCATGGCCACCTTGGAGCAGGAAGCGGAAAGCTGCCCCTGCGGCCGCTGGCACCCCGCAGCAGCTCCGCCAACCCGCGACACCCAGCAGCCGGCCATCGCGGCTTCACCGGCCCCGTCGCAGTGTAGCACTGGGAACCGCGAGGACGAGCCGAGGAACCGGAAGCGCGCGCCGCCTCGGTCGCAAGCACACCCGCCCCGGCAACCCGCACACCACGGAGACTCTGGGCTGGGTGGCAAAGGAGGGGCAAGAGAAGTCCGGTGGTCAACAGCCACCCAGACCCACGCAGGGCTGCCCCCAGCTCCGCCCCGCGCAAAGCCGCCGTGTTCTCTTACGGTGTCGCCGGAGCGTTGAGGGGGAGAGCCTACGCACAAGTCCTGCGTGAGTCCAAGCCAAGTGGACCTGGCCAGCCTTGGCCTCACAGCTGGGCTAAGGTCAAGGCGGATTGCCACCGGGGCTTTCCTCTTCGAGGTGCCCGGGCCTGAGTCGGAGGCGAGGGCCGACTCCCTCGTCGCCAAAATGAGGGAGGTCCTTCGCGGGTCGGGGGAGGACATACGTGTCTCCCGGCCTGTGAAGACTGCGGAACTGCGGGTCTCGGGGCTGGACGCTTCGGCCACCCCCGAGGCAGTCGCAACGGCCATCGCCCGTCTCGGCGAGTGCTC
This sequence comes from Hyles vespertilio, assembly GCA_009982885.2. NCBI lineage: Eukaryota > Metazoa > Arthropoda > Insecta > Lepidoptera > Sphingidae > Hyles > Hyles vespertilio. The sequence goes on along the minus strand of WUWR02000335.1, from coordinate 36,890 downwards.
CCCTCGACGACGTCAAAGTCGGGGAGATTCGCGACGAGCGCTCGGGCCTGGGCGCGGTGTGGCTCCGCTGTCCGGCGAAGGCAGCGGAGAAAGTTATGAAGGCGGGGCGCGTTCTCGTGGGTTGGGTGGCAGCGGCAGTGCGGCTGCTTGAGGCCCGGCCCCTGCGCTGCTACCGATGCCTCTACAAGGGGCACTGTTCGTGTACAATGCACCGGCGAGTGCGACCGTAGCGGGCTCTGCTACCGCTGCGGTAAACCGGGACACAAGGCGCGGAGAGTGCTCCGCGGACCCGCACTGGCACGATTTGTGCGGAGGCCGGGAAACCCGCGGACCACCGGGTGGGCGGTAAGGCCTGCGCTGCATCTTCGGTCCCGCCCCGCACTCAGCGCGGCGTGGGCGCCGGGGCTGTGGCGCGGCCGCAACCGGCCCGCCCAGAGATGATGGAGATCGCCCAGTCATAAATGGCGCTAAACTTCCTCCAGGCGAACATTAACCACTGCCAGGGAGCACAGGGCATGCTCGTCCAATCCCTGGCAGAATGGTCAATCCACGTGGCTGTCGTCTCCGAGCCACACTCTGTCCCCGACACTGATGAGTGGGCCGGGGGACCTGGATGGCTCGGTGGCCATCGCCACACGGGGGCGCTGCCGGCTCCCCGCCCTTCGAAAAAGTAGCGAAGGGCACGGGATGTGTGGCAGTTCTGTTGGGAGGGATTGGGTAGTAGGTGTGTATTTCTCTCCTAGCAGGCGCCTGGCGGACTTTGAAAACTTTCTCGTCCGTCTGGCGGCCCTGGTGGTGCAAGACAGTCAGCCTCGCCCGGTGCTTGTAGCCGGCGACTTCAACGCCAAATCCTTGGCCTGGGGTTCGTCGGTGACCGATGCGCGGGGCGAGGCCCTGGAGGAATGGGCGATCTCCATGGGGCTGGTCGTCCTGAATCGGGGGTCGGAAAACACGTGCGTGCGGCAAAACGGCGGTTCGGTGGTGGATGTGACGTTCGCCACCCCGGCCCTTGCCCGCCGTGTTCAAGACTGGAGGGTCCTGGTCGAGGAGGAGTCGCTGTCCGACCATTTATATATACGGTACAGCGTCCAGACCTCCCAGGTCCCCGTCCAGTCCGGTGGTAGTCCGACTGTCGGTTTCATGGGCGGCCGGCGATGGGCCGTAAAACGCCTCGATGTGGAGGCGTTGAAGGAGGCCGCTTTAATTCAGGCGTGGCTCCCCGTACCGGACGGGCCGGTGCGGGTCGAGCAAGAGGCGGAATGGTTCGGAGTGGCGATGTCGCGCGTCTGCGACGCGGCCATGCCCCGGGTCACCCGCCTCCCAGCGAAGCGCCAGGTGTACTGGTGGTCGGCCGAGCTCACAGAGCTGCGTGCGGCTTGCCAAGTCGCGCGCCGCCGACTCGCCAGGCACCGTCGTCGTCGGACCCGTAGACCCGGCGACGACGAACAAGAGCGGCTCCTTCTCGACCTCCACAGAGAGGCGAAGAGAGCGCTGCGGGTGGCCATCGCACGAGCAAAGGCTGCGGCGAATGATGAGTTCCGGAGAACTCTCGACAGAGATCCATGGGGGCGTCCGTATCGCATGGCGATGAAAAAACTCCGCCCGTGGGCGCCCCCGCTGACTCAGAGTCTCCGGACCGACCTCGTCGAGGACGTCGTCGCGGCCTTGTTCCCGGCCACCGAGGAGTTCACTCCTCCACCGATGGCGCCACGTCCATCGGCGCCATCGTCGTCATCGGTTTCGGAAGGGATTATCCCGGAGGTTTCGCCGCAAGAATTGGAGGCGGCAGTGCTTCGGCTGCGGGGCAAAAACTCGGCCCCGGGGCTCGACGGGGTGCCCGGTCGTGTCTGGGTGCTGGCCGTCGAGTCGCTGGGTACGAGGCTCCGCGGCCTTTTCTCCGCGTGCCTTGAGCAGGGCATCTTCCCGTCGCGGTGGAAGACGGGCAAGCTTGTACTGCTCGCAAGAGGGGCGACCCGCAGATTCGCCATCGGCCTACCGGCCGATCGTGTTGCTCGACGAGGTGTGCAAACTCTTCGAGCGCGTAGTCCACGCGCGCCTCGTCGAGCATCTGGAGGGAACGGGCCCGGATCTGGCGGACTGCCAGTTCGGGTTCCGGCGGGGCCGGTCGACGGTCCACGCGATTCTGCGGTGAAGGCACAAGCGTAGCGGTGCGGTGTCCCGGGGAAGAGTCGTGGTGGCGGTGTCTCTCGACATCGCCAACGCGTTCAATACCATGCCCTGGGCCTGCATCGAAGAAGCACTGCGGTACCACGAGGTGCCGCCCTACCTTCGGCGTCTGGTGCACTCGTACCTTTCTGACAGGTGCGTGTGTATCCGGGCGCCGACGGGTGGCACCGTCAGGAAGTGTACGTGCGGTGTTCCACAGGGCTCGGTTCTGGGTCCGCTCCTGTGGAACATCGGGTACGATTGGGTGCTCCGTGGTACCAACCTTCGGGGCGTCGCTGTCGTCTGCTATGCGGACGACACACTGGTGACAGCGACGGCCAGGACTTTCAGGAGAGCCGCCCTGCTAGCCTCGTTTGGTACGGGACTGGTGGTTGGCAGGATTCGGCGACTGGGCCTCACGGTGGCCCTGAACAAGACCGAGGCCGTGTGTTTCCACGGACCTCGGTGTGGGCCCCCACCAGAGGCCCACCTCACAGTGGACGGCGTGCGGGTTCCCGTCGGCTCGAGCATGAAGTATCTTGGCCTCATCCTCGACAGCCGATGGGATTTCCGCGCGCATTTTGAGAAGTTGTCGCCGAAGCTGGTGAAGGCGGCGGGCGCACTGGGGCGCCTGCTGCCCAACACCGATGGTCCTGGCATCCCTTGCCGAAACCTGTATGCTGGAGTCGTGCGGTCCATGGCCCTCTACGGGAGTCCCGTTTGGGCCGAGTCCCTGAACCCTCGTTGCGTCCGCCTGCTGCACCGTCCGCAGCGCATGGTGGCGCAGCGAATCGTCAGGGGTTACCGCACGGTCTCGCACGAGGCGGCCTGCGTTCTAGCGGGAACTCTGCCCTGGGAGCTGGACGCTAAGACCCTCTCGTCTGTTTTCTTTGGACGAGAGGAGGCGTCCCAGCGCGGGCAGAGACTGGTGTCCCGAGAGGTCGAGGCCATGCTGGTCTCCCTCCGCAGGACCGCCGTGGAGGAGTGGCGTTCCAGGCTGGAGAGCCCAAGTGCTGGTACGAGGACCGTCGCGGCAGTGCGACCTGTCCTCCAACAGTGGCTGGAGAGGCGCCACGGTGCGCCGACATTCCGGCTGACGCAGGTGCTCACCGGGCACGGCTGCTTCGGTGCGTACCTGTGTCGCGTAGCCGGAGCTGAGGAGTCCGCCGTGTGCCACCACTGTGGCAACTGCCGCGAGGACACGGCCCAGCACACACTGGAGGAAGTGCCCAGCCTGGGACGAGGAGCGCAGCGCTCTCACTGCGGTTTTGGGTGGAGACCTCTCGCTGCCGGCCGTGGTCGCCGCCATGGTCGGCAGCCAGAGGTCGTGGCGAGCCATGCTCTCCTTCTGCGAGCGCGTCATGTTGCAGAAGGAGAGCGCCGAGCGGGATCGGGAGCAGAACGATCCCGCTCGTCGTCACCGCAGACGACGAACTAGGCGCCGGGACGCCAACTAACCCGGCGCCGCAGAGGCCACACGGGGCCGCCTTCCCTATCCTGGCGGCCCCCGAGACGTTACGCAAAATGCGTTTAAAGCCGCGTCGCTTTAAGCGGCAGTGCACAAGGAGGCGGTCCTGGCGCGTCTGTTCAGCAGTATCCCGGGGCCGTCTCCAAAGTGCACCGATGGTGGCCAACGCGGGGTTTTTAGTCGGTATTTCGGTGCGCAGACTACGATAGGGACCCGACCCAGCTCCACGTCTCGCTGGGCCGGAAGGCGCACCGGTGAGTCCGACACACCCTCGCCCCTTCGGGGGTGGGATGGTCCGTAAAGGGATTTTCCCCGCGAGAAAAAAAAAAAAAAAAAAAAAAAAAAAGGTTAGGTTAGGTTAGGTTAGGTTAGGTAGGTTAGGTTAGGTTTTTTTTTTTTTTTTTTTTTTTTTTTATTGCGCTCCCCCTATCCAGGACAAGGGACTTTTTTATCATTTATTTATTTTAATCTTATTTTCTTTTATTTTATACTGAACATGTCGTGTTACATTTAAGCTATTTCGTAATTTACTTAATAATATATCTATCGTTACATCTATTTATACATATATTTCTTATCTTCTAAATTTACTTATAATCTGTCATTTATGCTAATTCTTATTACTATTATATTTTATCTATTTGTATTATACCAAACATTTCTTATCTTATTTCTTACATTTCTATCCATCACCAACTTATTTATTACTTTTACCTTATACATACATATTTTCCAACTATTCTATAATCTATACTTAGCTTATATAATAACCATATTATAAATAACTAGTATATTATTCTTAAATCCTATTATTGTTTATTGCCTTTTTTGCTATTTCTTTGCAGTATATTAAAATGTATGTAATGTGTTTTTGTTCATTATTATTGCCGGTATATTTTCCTTTGTTACATTCATCTCGATTTTTTGCTCTATTTCAAATCTTTCCCGTGAGTATATGGGGCAATCTACCAAAATGTGTGGAACGGTCTCTACCACGTTTGGATCACATGGGCACGCCGGACTCTCCTTGCATTTGAAGCGATTCAAATACTCGGAGAATCCGCCGTGCCCTGTGAATACCTGCGTGAGGATTGAGTCCAGAGCGATCCGACGAACCGTTCTGTGCGCCACGACAGCGTCCGGAAAGAACAGCTTCGTCACCGATGCTGTCTCTCCTTCGGCGTATCTCCGGCTCCATTCGCCAATAGACTCCTGACGGATCTGCCTTTTGACGAATGAAGCCGGACATTTGTCGTAGTGCGCACGACATTTGAGTCTTTGTGCAGCCTCCTTAGCGAGCTCGTCCACCCTTTCATTTCCCTCCAACCCGGCATGCGCTTTGACCCAGAAAAACTTAATTTTCTGGGCGCGTTCATCTGCGGCTCTTAAGATTTTATTGATTTTGAACGCCAGCGGGTGGAGGGAGTCTCCTTTTCCAATACTTTCAAGGGCGGACATGGAGTCGCTAAAGATGCTGCACTCAGGAAGCCCGCTCCGGGCTGCCTCTTTCACAGCTGTTTTGAGGGCAAGAAGTTCCGCCTGGTAAACGGAGCAGTACTGTTCCAACTTCAGCTTTTTGGTACTCGTCTCGGCGGCACCATTCCATATGGATAGTGCCGCTCCGACTTTCCCATCAATTTTGCTGCCGTCGGTGAAGATACTGAGACCTTCACCGACGTGTTGGTCCAGTTCCGCCCCGCTCCCGAGACATTGAAAATTCCTGCTCCTCTGTTCCGCTGGATGCTCCAAGTCGACGAAAGCCACAGGCCTCTCAACCTCACGTTCCCCTACTATTCGCTGGGAGTACCCCTTTCTTACTTCATATAAGAGTGCGGTTTCCCTCACTCTTATATCGAGAGGGAGTATTCCCGCGAGTAGCAGTGTCGAGTTTAGGGAGACGGTCCTGTATGCTTTCGTCAACTTGATTGCGAAACTCCGCTGGACTGCCCCGAGCTGCTTCCTGATGCCCAATCTTTGGCTGGCGGGAGACCACGCGCTAGCCGCGTAAAGAATAACTGGCTCAACCGCCGCCGTATAAATCGTCCTGATCACTTCTGGGCTCAATCCCCACTGGACCTTGGCTGCCCTCGACAACCTTTTGTAGAGGCTGATAGCCTTCTTGCACGCCTGCGTCACGTGGCTGTTAAAGGTGAGTCGGTCGTCTATCGTTAGGCCAAGCATTTTTATTTCCTTGGACAGGCCAATGTCTACGCCACCCATGTGTAGGATTGGGGCATCGTACTTTAGTTTATTAGTTATTACCATTGCCTTGGTCTTATGCGGCGCAAATTTTAGTTTGTTTCGGATGCCCCAATCCCGCACATAGGCCAGCGCGGCATTGGCCTGTCTTTGTGCTTCTCCTGTGGTACCCCCATCGAACACCAGGACGACGTCGTCAGCAAAAGCTTGACAATAGTCGCCCCGGCGCTCCAGTCCCTGCAACAACGGATCGAGGAGGAGGTTCCACAGGATCGGCCCCCCGACAGAGCCCTGCACACAACCCTTAACAGTCCGTTTGACATGCTCCGAACCTGCGTATCGGACCCTGACAACCCGATTATCCAAGTAGCTGGCGATCACCCGTCTGATGTTTGGTGGGCATTTCTCCTCCGCCAACCGGACTTTGATGGCAGGCCACCAGGCGCTATCGAAGGCTCCCTCTATGTCTAGTGATATCATTATCAAAACTCGTTTTTCTTTTAATTTAGTCCGTATGTGTTTCATTAAGACATAGAGGGAGTCCTCGGTGCCCCTTTGTGGCATGAAGCCGTATTGGCGGCCACTCATCCTGGGTATGAGGTGCCATTTGAGTCTGCCCACCAGCATCTTTTCCAGTATCTTTCCCATCACTGGTAACAGTCCTATTGGTCGATGCGCTTTGGGAACCGTGTAATCGTCTCGACCTGGTTTCCGAAGCACAACGACCGTGGCCTCCTTCCAAATTTTCGGAAAACAGGCCAGTTCTAGGCACTTGTTGGCCAGTGATAGGAAAGACGCCGGATCTTGAGCGATCGCCTGCGAACAGATATCGGATGTCAGGCCATCCGAGCCGGGCGCCTTTTTCGGGTTGAATCCCACAAGCGCAACCCCAAGCTCATGCAGTGTGAATGGTGGGTCATGTTCCTCACCATAGACCCGGTCATTCACACGCTCGGCCTGTGCTCTGATGCGCCGGTGGTATTCATTGTCTTCCCTAACCGGGTCCTCTGGATAAAATGTGTCTGCAAGCAATTTTGTCGACTCTATTTTATCCAATTCCCTCCCGTCCTTTTTTAGGGGTACATCCTCCTGTCGGTTTGTCAGGCGTGCCAATACGCGATAGATCCCATCCCACACTCCTTCCCTATCTTGCCTCCCACAAAACTCTTTCCAACTTTTTACTTGTGCTAATTTCGATTCTTTTTCGTAAAGTTCTTTTGCCTCTTTATACTCTTTAATTACTTTTTCTTTTCTTACAGGTGCTGCCCATCGGATCCTTCGCTTTTTCCTCATCGTGTCTCTCTTTAGACCTTCAAGCTCTTCGCTCCACCAAGGTATTGTATATTTACTCTGATTTTTCTTTTTAGGTATGATACTTTCACAGGTTTCTATTATTAATTGTGTATATTTTTCTATGTATTGTTCTAGTTCTTCTTTAGTTTCTATTTTATCTAGATGTGTTTTGTTTATGTTATTTTCGTCGATTAACTGTTTAAATTTTGACCCGAATTTTGTCCAATCTGCTTTTTTGGTGTTGTATATTCGTGTTGTTCTTTTAATATTGATTCCTTGACCTTTTTTCAGTTTAATTTTAAAAAATATGGTGTTATGGTCCGAGCTCGTCTGGTCTTCCACCACTTCCCAGCTGTTAATTTTGTCCAACAGATCGATCGAACAGGTCGTGATGTCCACCTGGCTGGAGAATGTCTTCCCTCCTCTTACGGTACTAAACGTTGGCGTATCACCTTCGTTCAGTACATGGAGTCCAGTCTCATCCAGCATTTCGGTGAGCATCGCTCCCCTCCGATCGATTGTGTGGCCCCACCACAAGCTTTTCGCATTGCCGTCTCCCCCCAGTATAATGCGACCCGGCCCCAGTCTCCGCACTATATCCCTCAGGTGGTCGAGGTAGGTTTCAATTGGCTGGTCAGGCTTGAAGTAAAACGAGACCGCCACGACCTCCCAGTCACCGTTGCGGATTTTCACCACAGCTATATTTGTTGTGGTGAATTCCGAGCAGATCATGGCGTCCAAATCCTCGTCGAACACTGCTATGGCTGCCTTGACCTGCCCTTCCTCCTGGCTTGTGCACTGGAAGACCCTGACGGCCCCGTAGTCCTTGACGTAGCCCGATCCCCCAATATAAGGCTCTTGGATGAGGGTGAAGGCCAGCCTCTTGTTGCTTGCCATCATCATAAATTCTTGGGTGGCAAGCGCCATTCTTTGGAGGTTGGCCTGCGCTACTTGGTACTCCTTCTCATCCGGACTTGAGTTTACTGGGCCCGGGATGCCGGGGACCACCTCAGCAATATGCCACCGCCGATCGCGCTAACGCATCCCATTTCTGCCTGACTGGGCACTCGTGACTGAAAGCGTTGTGCTTTACAGTCTGCCAGCTTCGCTTTTTGGCAGTTGCAACAAGTTGGCGGTTCGGCTGCCACCCAGTCAGGACAGTCTGCTTTCAAATGAGGGCCTCCGCAGTGACTGCAGACATCCAGGGTACTTCGACAGAATCGCCTACCGTGTCCATATCCCAGGCATCGGGAGCATTGGACCAGTGGTGATTGGTCGGCCACTCTGATTCTCTGGACGTCTACATGCACCGCGCCGGCATTTGTGAAGAGCCCCCAAACTTGTGGTGAGACTTTAGCGATTATATATGTCATGTGTGGGTTCCGTGTTCTCCTTCTATATTTTATCTCGATTCTGTCTTCGTCTTTCCCGATCTTTTCCATTAAGTGTTTGTTTTGTGTCCTTATAGCCTTTATTACTTCTTCGTCCGAGTGACAGCTTAAAACATCTTTCATGATGATGAGTGGGTCTTTGTTTATAACCTCTTCTACATTCAACTTATCTCCAGCTTTAATTATTTTCTCTTTCACTTTTGTTAACTCCTGTTTGTCCTGAAATCCCATTATAATTTTCCTCTCCTTTGCCTTCCTAATTTTATCTATTTTAAATCCTTCCTCTGCTGCGTTTACTACTTTCCTTATCTTATCAACTACTTCATCACCTGTTTCACGTTCGTCCGTTGATGTCACCATAATTGAATGTAGCGCCGTAGCTACACTCGGAGGTTTCCCCCGTTGTGGGCCGGCTGCTACACTTGCGTAAGTATTTCTCCTTTCCTCTACGTCATTTGTTATTAAAGCATTAATTTTCTCAATTTCTTTCCGGTTCTCTATTAAAAGTTTTGTATTTTCTTCTAACCTTTTGATTAACTCCTTGTGTTCCTCTCCTTCCTTCCTCGCTGGTTCTGTCCTTTCTTTAGCACCCACGTCATCATCAATTCCTTTGTCACCTGTCTGTCTCCTTTGAGTCTCTTTCCCGTTATAAAGTCTCCCCTCCTCCGCGTCCTTTACTAAATTATAGTTTATATAATTATATAATTTAATATTATCCAAGTCTATATGGCTAATGCCGCTATTTGAAAAAATTGCAGTTTTGTTGCGTCTAGACCCAGCAAAAATTGCAGTTTTGGTGCGTCTAGACCCAGCATGCGTGGTATCCACGTGTCGGGCTTGACGAGACGCGTCTAATGGTGTGATGGCCCCCCTTGAAAAATTTTCAAGGGGGGCCCAAAAACTGATATTTGAAACAAAATTTAGTGAATTTAAATATTAATAACAATACAAAAACAGAATAGCCACACCCTTTGTGTGCCACCGAGCGGCAGGACACGGGTTACACAAAAAATCTAGATTTCTAAACCAAAATTAAATTTTCAGAGACAATAATATGAATTTTTCAAATAAGATATCGACTTTTAAGGGTTTTCGCAAAAACCAACAGTTTTGGGGTCTCCAGATCCCAGCAAGCGTGGGATCCACGTATCGGGATCAACGGGACGCGTTCGAAATTGCAACAATCAAAAACAGTCGATACTAAAACTTTGCAGAATTTAATAAAGTATTAAGATTAAAGTAAAATTATGTTATTTTCGAAAATATAGTATTACAGCTCAAAACCAGTCTGAACCTATCAAAACACTGCGCCCTATGTGCGCTTTAACACTATCCACACCACAACCAAGAAAAAATGTAAATTAAAAACAAAATTCTTAACGTCAAATTTTTCGTTACTGCACACCTTAAGCCCTGGTCTGTCGAAGCTACGCACAGCGTTGCGTTGCGCAGAATGCGGTGTCAAACTCGGTTTTGTATGAAAAACATTGACATTGACATGATGATCCGCCGCAGTATGCGTCAGCCAGCGTCTGCGGTGAGGGGTCAACCGGGTGACGGGTAGACTGGTCTTTTGTGCTGTCACAGTATGCGTCGGTGTAGAGGGGCAAGTGCGGTGAAGCGCGTTGCGGATACACCGCACAACGTGCCGTCATTCTCATCATTTCGTCGCGGTAAGCGTATTTGCGCAATGGATTTATTTGAGGACAATATTTTTATCAATTTTCGTTTGGTTTAAACTTTTGTTTAGGCTGTGGCGCGTATATCGACTATGTGTTGCCGCGCAGTACGTTTAATACAGTTCGCGTACGTTCCCAATGAAAATGGCCCAATATTACACCACGTAGGAATAAAAATTTTAAAACCTTGCTTTGGTAAAAAAGATACAATTAAAAAGTAAAAATAATTAATATTTAATAAGTACAAGATTATAAAATGGAGTCAATTACATTTATTTTATTGTTATAAAAATGGCGAACGGAACTGTATGTTAATTGTCCTAAGTACCTAGTACCCCATGCTTTTTAACAAAATATAGCAACGGAATTAATTCCCAACTGATCAGGGTACAATTGGAGATGATTTATTAGTAGGTATCTATATACATTCAGTCTTTATCCCTATCCCTATTCGCCGGGCACTTTATCAGCCCATATACGTCCCACTGCAGAGCACGGGTCTCCTCTACAATCGAGAATACGATTGAGACTGGTTAGGCCATACTATATACATAGTCCACTGCACTAGCTGGCCTTATCCCTATATTTGCATAGAAATACAAACAACAAACCCAATAAAAACATCAATCGTTTAAGTGCACCCGCTTTTTATATGAGCCCGAAAAAGAAGCTACAATGAATCTTATGATGAGTTTTGTATCAGCCCATATATATACGTTCGTTGTATAATGGTTGTATATTATCGTCGTAGTTATTTACAAAATCCACCTGCAAGATATAATAAACTATCGCCGTTCGACACAATAAGCACCACTCTCCCAGCACCTGGAGAGCATGATGTGATGACATGGTGCAATCTTAAATATGTAGTTCCTCAACGTAGTATCAAGTTCTGTGTTTTCCCCTTGTTTCCATTCCCATTCCATTAAAACCCCCTCTATATATATTTTAATTTGTGCTACTTACACCTACGCATATATATTTTGAGCTCTGTGTTATAAATTCTGTTAAATACTAAAATAAAATTATTATTGTAAAAAGTGTCCATCAGTATTGTTCCAGGTTTTGCTTGTGACAATTTCATAGGAAAATAATTTAATCGTTATGGAATTTATTTTTACCCAAGTACGGTACGATCGATAACGATAATTTTAGAAAGGATATCTACATAAATCCAGTGAAATTTAATTTGATCTGACAATAAGCTGTTTAGCCGAAAAAAATTTATTCAGCAGACGCGTATTTCATTAGAATGATACGAACCACTTTTATCATGTATCAATATTGCGAAAATTGTCTCGTAAACATATATACCCAGATTATTTAAAATGACACACAAACATTTTTTTAAGAAATTATATATATTTTCGAACTTAAATGATTGTTATTTGTTGTCATGGAAATTCAAGAAAACTTCAATGCGTAATTGCCATAGTAACGTTGGTTGTCAATGAACGGTTCTCCCATTGGTCAACGGTTTTACGCACAGAGTGAAACCTATATGAGAACCACCTTTTTTGTTGTTATGTGAACTACGTTGCATGACGTCATGACGTTGCCGCTTACCGCAGTGCCGCGCGTATTCTTCGCCAGACCAGGCCTTTAGGTGGATTTCCTTACATTAGTTGCGATGACGTAATCGATTAAGATCGATTATAAGAAAGATTGCAGTTTTGGTGCGTCTAGACCCAGCATGCGTGGTATCCACGTGTCGGGCTCGACGAGACGCGTCTAATGGTGTGATAATCTGGAACGACCGGGAGCAAAAATTTTCAAGGGGGGCCCAAAAACTGATATTTAAAACAAAATTTAGTGAATTTAAATATTAATAACAATACAAAAACAGAATAGCCACACCCTTTGTGTGCCACCGAGCGGCAGGACACGGGTTACACAAAAAATCTAGATTTCTAAACCAAAATTAAATTTTCAGAGACAATAATATGAATTTTTCAAATAAGATATCGACTTTTAAGGGTTTTCGCAAAAACCAACAGTTTTGGGGTCTCCAGATCCCAGCAAGCGTGGGATCCACGTATCGGGATCAACGGGACGCGTTCGAAATTGCAACAATCCAAAACAGTCGATACTAAAACTTTGCAGAATTTAATAAAGTATTAAGATTAAAGTAAAATTATGTTATTTTCGAAAATATAGTATTACAGCTCAAAACCAGTCTGAATCTATCAAAACACTGCGCCCTATGTGCGCTTTAACACTATCCACACCACAACCAAGAAAAAATGTAAATTAAAAACAAAATTCTTAACGTCAAATTTTTCGTAACTGCACACCTTAGGTGGATTTCCTTACATTAGTTGCGATGACGTAATCGATTAAGATCGATTATAAGAAAGATTGCAGTTTTGGTGCGTCTAGACCCAGCATGCGTGGTATCCACGTGTCGGGCTCGACGAGACGCGTCTAATGGTGTGATAATCTGGAACGACCGGGAGCAAAAATTTTCAAGGGGGGCCCAAAAACTGATATTTGAAACAAAATTTAGTGAATTTAATTATTAATAACAATACAAAATTAGGATAGCCACACCCTCCGTGTGCCACCGAGCGGCAGGACACGGGTTACACAAAAAATCTAGATTTCTGAACCAAAATTAAATTATCAGAGACAAAAATATGAATTTTTCAAATAAAATATCGACTTTTCAGGGTTTCCGCAAAAACAAACAGTTTTGGGGTCTCCAGATCCCAGCGAGCGTGGGGTCCACGTATCGGGATCAACGGGACGCGTTCGAAATTGCAACAATCCAAAACAGTCGATACTAAAAGTTTGCAGAATTTAATAAAGTACTAAGTTCCAAGTAAAATTATGTTATTTTCCAAAATGTAGTATTACAGCTCAAAACCAGTCTGAACCTATCAAAACACTGCGCCCTATGTGCGCTTTAACACAATCCACACCACAACCAAGAAAAAATGTAAATTAAAAACAAAATTGTTAACGTCAAATTTTTCTTTACTGCACACGGTTAGGTTAGAAAATATAGAAGTTATATAGAAAAAATTCTTACAACTATCTTATTACTACTGTTTACATCTTAGCCTAAACTTAAGTTATTACAATTTTAAATTTGTATCTAAAACAATATAAACTTATTTTATATATTTTAGATTACCTTATTACTACTTATTCCTATTTATTATACTTGTCGCTAGTTTCTTACAATATTTTATAAATTTAGGTCTACTGTCCTTATTACTTATTATCCTACTAATATTTTCTATACTTATTTCTATCTCTATTTCTTGTTCTAGGTTGTAACGGTCAACGATATAAACGGGACATTCTACTATCGCGTGAATGATCGACTCGTTTGCCGCAGGGTCACAGATGCATGCCGGGCTCTCTTTGCACTTGAATCGGTTCAAGTACTCGGAGAACCCGCCATGCCCCGTGAACACCTGCGTCGTGATCGAGTCGATTGCGATTTTTCTCACCAGGCTGTGGGCCTCCACAGCGTCGGGAATAGAGTAGTTTATTGTCAAGGGGATGCGTCAATATAGTCGAAGATGAATTCTTTACAGGTGTAAAAGGCCTGTAAAAGTCAATATTTGTGTGTATATTTTAAAGAAAATCTTTTCTTATTTCAGATGGTATGAGCAGCGCAGCCGAGCTCAAAACCAGTCTGAACCTATCAAAACACTGCGCCCTATGTGCGCTTTAACACTATCCACACCACAACCAAGAAAAAATGTAAATTAAAAACAAAATTCTTAACGTCGGTTAGGTTAGGTTAGGTTAGGTTAGGTTAGGTTAGGTTCGCAGGGGTGCGATGTCGGAAACCTCCACGTGGTGCACCCTGGGCAACGTGGGTCATCGTAGTTGCAGTTCTGCAACTACTATGGCCGACGGCGAATATCCGACGGGGAGGGCAGGGGGTTTGGCGGTCGCTGTCTTTTGTGGCGGCCGCCTCCATCTGTCGTTGCAGGCGAGACCCTCCATTTGGGTCGCCCTCCGGTTCTGTCCCGGAGGAATCGGCGGGCCCGGTGTGCGCTTACCCCGCCGCCGGGCGGGCTGTGGGAGTGTCCCTCCCACGGTTGCCGTCGCATATCGTAATCCGGTTGTGAGGTTTGTGGTCATGTCTCGCACTCCTGCCGGACCGAGGGTCTTGGCTTAACCGCCCGGACCGCGAGGGAGGATGCCTCTATAAAAAGTACCCCGAATCCCAAGCGGCGGCGCACCGCGAGGGGATGCATGGCTGATGGGCAGTTCAGTCTCTAGTGCGACCCCCGCCAGAGTACCGGCCGACCCTCTGGCGGGTTACGCTAGGCTTACCCAGGTACAGGGGGCACTGCCTGGGCGGACCTTCTTTTCCCCCATACTCGTGGGACCAATATGAATACCTCAAAAAATAAAATCATAAAAGATTGTTCAGTAGTGGTGGATAGGTTGCCTGACTCGGACACGTCTCAAGCGTCCAGTCGGGTACCATCCAGGTTGGGGCATCCTGCGGAGAGGACCGCGCCACCCCGTGACTTCGACTCGGAGTCCGGGGCGTGCAGCGACTCTTCGCTACCAAAAACAAGCCGCTTTAAACGACGGAGCTCTCGTCCTGCCGAAAAGCGGCCCAGAGCCAGCGATGGAGGTAGTGCGGTGGAGACAGACTCCCGCACTGCCACCAAAAGTTGAAGAAGCGCCCACCGGCGCCGGGAAGTAATGACGAAGCCCTTGCCAAGGCCCAAAGAGATTACGAGGCCGCCGTGGCTGCTAAAAGCATCACCGAGGCCGAGATGCTTGAGGTGGATGAGGTCGGGCTGCGGAAGGCCAAGGAGGCGAATCCTTTGACCAAACTGGCTCCAAAGGATCCTCCCCCAGCCACACATAGTGAGGCCTTATTTAAGATGGCAGAGCGGCTCCGACACATCGCTCGTACGGCCAAAAATCTAAAGGGCACGTACATCAAGGAAATTAAAGACAGCGCGTCGGAGCTGCTCGAAATCGCGCAGGAGCCGCCATCAGCCGAGCTCGCCCGAGTCGAGGTGGAGAAGGCCAACCTCCGAGACAAGGTCACGGCGCTGGAGGCGGCCCTCACCGCCCAGGGGAAGATGCTGCAGGACCTGATGGCCATGGTCCGGACACACCAGCGGCCAGCGGCTGAGTCGGCCGCAGGCGGATCGGAGGCAGAAGCGGTTAAAACGCTACTGGAGGTGCACATGGCAAAAGTAGATGCCAAGCTGGAGGCAATTGCCATGCGACTGCCTCCGGAGCCGATTCTCCGGCCTCCGCTGGCCGCTGACCGGGCCAGGGCCAAGGCAGCCCCAAAGCCGCAGACACCTGTCGCGGGGCTACCAGCCGCTTCATGGCCTGCCCTGGGAGCGGGGAAAGGGAAGGCAGCCCCTACGGCCGTTGGCCGCCCCGCACCAGCCACCCCTGCGGTGACTGGCCGCTCCGTACCAGCTACCCGGCCGACCGTGGCTGCAACGGCTTCGCCGCCAGGCGCCTCTCGTGAGTCTCGCGGGCGCAAGAGAGGTAACCGGAAGCGCGCCCCGCCTCGGTCGCAGACGCCACACCCGCCCCCACAACCCACCACATCCACGGAGACTCCGTGGACTGTGGTGGCAAAGAGGGGCAAGAAGAAGTCCCGGGCGGCCCAACAGCCGGCTCAGGCCCCACGCAGGGCTGCTCCCCAGCTCCGCCTCCCGCGTAAAGCCGCCGTGACCCTCACGGTGACGCCGGAGGCGTTGAAGCGGGGTATAACATACGCGCAGGTCCTGCGTGAGGTCCAGCAGAAGGTGGACCTGGCCAGCCTCGGCATCACAGCCGGGCTGAAGTCGCGGCGAATAGCCACCGGGGCTTACCTCTTCGAGGTGCCCGGGCCCGAGTCGGAGGCGAGGGCCGACTCCCTCATCAACAAAATGAGGGAGATCCTTCGCGGGTCGGAGGAGAACGTTCGCGTCTCCCGGCCCGTGAAGACTGCGGAGCTGCGTGTCTCGGGGTTGGACGCGTCAGCAACCTCCGAGGCAGTCGCAGCGGCCATCGCCCGTCTCGGCGAGTGCTCCCCCGACGACGTCAAGGTCGGGGAGATTCGCGACGAGCGCTCGGGCCTGGGCGCGGTGTGGCTCCGCTGCCCAGCAAAGGCAGCGGAGAGAGTGGTGAAGGCGGGGCGCGTCCTCGTCGGATGGGTGGCAGCGGGAGTACGCCTTCTGGAGGCTCGCCCAATGCGCTGCTTCCGTTGTCTCTATAAGGGGCACGTGCGCGTACAATGCACCGGCGAGTGCGACCGCAGCGGGCTCTGCTACCGCTGCGGTCGACCGGGCCACAAGGCCCGGGAGTGCTCCGCGGACCCGCACTGCGCAATCTGCGCAGATGCCGGGAAACCCGCGGACCACCGGGTGGGCGGCAAGGCCTGCGCTGCCTCCTCGGTCCCGCACCGTTCTCAACGCGGTGTGGGAGCCGAGGTTGCGGCGCGGCCGCAACCGTCCCGCCCTGAGGCGATGGAGATCGCCCATACATAGATGGACTTAAATTTCCTCCAGGCGAACATCAACCACTGCCAAGGAGCACAGCGCATGCTCGAACAGTCCCTGGCGCAGTGGTTGATTCACGTGGCTGTGGTCGCTGAGCCATACTCTGTCCCTGCCCGCGACGACTGGGCAGGGGACCTTGATGGCTCGGTGGCCGTCTTCACCCAGGGCGCCGCCGGCTCTCCGCCCTTCGAAAAAGTAGCGAAGGGTGCGGGATGCGTGGCGGTCCTGGTGGGAGGGGTGTGGATAGTGGGAGTCTATTTCTCTCCCAACAGGTCCCAGGCGGAATTCGAGAGTTTCCTCGCGCGCCTGGGGGCCCTGGTACAGCATGACAGCCAGCCTCGCCCCGTGCTTGTAGCCGGCGACTTCAACGCCAAATCCTCGGCTTGGGGTTCGTCGGTGACCGACGCGCGGGGCGAGGCCCTGGAGGAATGGGCGATCTCCATCGGGTTGGTCGTCCTGAATCGGGGGTCGGAGAACACGTGCGTGCGGCACAACGGCGGTTCGGTGGTGGACGTCACGTTCGCCACCCCGGCCCTTGCCCGCCGTGTTCGGGACTGGAGGGTTTTGGTTGAGGAGGAGTCGCTGTCCGATCATCTCTACATTCGGTTCAGCGTCTCATCCTCCCAGGTCTCCACCCGCCAGTCCGGTGGTGGTCCGACTGCCCGATTCACGGGCGGCCGACGTTGGGCCGCGAAGCGCCTCGATGTGGAGGCCGCGAAGGAAGCTGCCATTGTTCAGGCGTGGCTCCCCGTGCCGGACGGGCCGGTGCGGGTCGAGCAAGAGGCGGAATGGTTCGGGGTGGCGATGTCGCGCGTCTGCGACGCGGCCATGCCCCGGGTCACCCGCCTCCCAGCGAAGCGCCAGGTGTACTGGTGGTCGGCCGAGCTCACAGAGCTGCGTGCGGCTTGCCAGGTCGCGCGCCGCCGACTTGCCAGGCACCGTCGTCGTCGGACCCGTAGACCCGGCGACGATGAGCAGGAGCGGCTTCTTCTCGACCTCCACAGAGAGGCGAAGAGAGCGCTGCGGGTGGCCATCGCGCAAGCGAAGGCCGCGGCGAACGAGGAGTTCCGGAGGTCTCTGGACAGAGATCCGTGGGGGCGTCCGTACCGTGTGGCGATGCGTAAATTCCGCCCATGGGCGCCCCCCTTGACCCAGAGTCTCCGGACTGACCTTTTGGAGGACGTCGTCGCGGCCTTGTTTCCGGCCACCGAGGAGTTCACTCCTCCACCGATGGCGCCACGTCCACCGGCGCCATCGTCGTTGGTTTCGGTAAGGGATATCCCGGAGGTTTCGCCGCAAGAACTAGAGGCGGCAGTGCTTCGGCTGCGGAGCAAGAACTCGGCCCCGGGTCTCGACGGGGTACCCGGTCGTGTCTGGGTGCTGGCCGTCGAGTCGCTGGGTACGAGGCTCCGCGGCCTTTTCTCCGCGTGCCTTGAGCAGGGCATCTTCCCGTCGCGGTGGAAGACGGGCAAGCTTGTCCTGCTCCGCAAGGAGGGGCGACCCGCAGATTCGCCCTCGGCCTACCGGCCGATCGTGTTGCTCGACGAGGTGTGCAAGCTCTTTGAGCGCGTAGTCCACGCGCGCCTCGTCGAGCATTTGGAGGGAACGGGCCCGGATCTGGCGGACTGCCAGTTCGGGTTCCGGCGGGGCCGGTCGACGGTCCACGCGATTCTGCGGGTAAAGGCACAAGCGGAGCGTGCGGTGTCCCGGGGTGGAGTCGTGGTGGCGGTGTCTTTCGACATCGCCAACGCGTTCAACACCATGCCCTGGGCCTGCATCGAAGAAGCACTGCGGTACCACGAGGTTCCGCCCTACCTTCGGCGTCTGGTGCACTCGTACCTGTCTGATAGGTACGTGGTGTATCCGGGTGCCGACGGGTGGCACCGCAGGGAAGTGACGTGCGGTGTTCCACAGGGCTCGGTTCTTGGGCCGCTCCTGTGGAACATCGGCTACGACTGGGTGCTACGTGGTACCAACCTTCGGGGCGTCGCTGTCGTCTGCTACGCGGACGACACACTAGTGACAGCGACGGCCAGGACATTCCAGAGGTCCGCCCTGCTCGCCTCGTTCGGTACTGGACTGGTGGTGGGCAGGATTCGGCGACTGGGCCTCACGGTGGCCCTCAACAAGACCGAGGCCGTGTGTTTCCACGGACCTCGGTGTGGGCCACCACCAGAGGCCCACATCACGGTGGAGAGCGTGCGGATTCCCGTCGGCTCGAGGATGAAATACCTCGGTCTCGTCCTCGACAGTCGATGGGATTTCCGCGCGCACTTTGAGGAGTTGTCGCCGAAGCTGGTGAGGGCGGCGGGCGCACTGGGGCGCCTGTTGCCCAACACTGATGGTCCTGGCATCCCTTGCCGAAACCTTTATGCTGGAGTCGTGCGGTCCATGGCCCTCTACGGGTGTCCCGTTTGGGCCGGGTCCCTGGGCGATCGTTGCGTCCGCCTGCTGCATCGTCCGCAGCGCATGGTGGCGCAGCGAATAGTCAGGGGCTACCGCACGGTCTCGCACGAGGCGGCCTGTGTATTGGCGGGAACTCTGCCCTGGGTGCTGGACGCGAAGACCCTCTCGTCGGCTTTCTTCCGGCGAGAGGAGGCGTCCGGGCGTGGGCAGAGGTTGGTCCCCCGAGAGGTCGAGGCCTTGTTGGCCTCCCTCCGCAGGTCCGCTGTGGAGGAGTGGCGTTCCAGGCTGGAGAACCCTAGTGCTGGTACGAGGACCGTCGCGGCAGTGCGACCTGTCCTCGAGCAGTGGCTGGACAGGCGCCACGGCGCGCCGACATACCGGCTGACGCAGGTGCTCACCGGGCACGGCTGCTTCGGTGCGTACCTGTGTCGCATAGCCGGAGCGGAGGAGTCCGCCGTGTGCCACCATTGTGGCAACTGCCGTGAGGACACGGCCCAGCACACGCTAGAGGAGTGCCCAGCCTGGGACGAGGAGCGCAGCGCTCTCATCGCGGTCGTGGGAAGAGACCTTTCGCTGCCGGCCGTGGTCGCCGCCATGGTCGGCAGCCGGAGTTCGTGGCGAGCCATGCTCTCCTTCTGCGAACGTGTCATGTCGCAGAAGGAGAGCGCTGAGCGGGATCGGGAGCAGACCGATCCTGCTCGTCGCCACAGGAGACGTAGGAGGCGCCGGGACAACAACTAACCCGGCGCCGCAGAGGCCACGCGGGGCCGCCGTCCCTACCTTGGCGGCCCCCGAGACGTGACGCTACAAGCGTCTCATGCCGCGTCGCTAAGCGGCGGTGCACAAGAGGCGGTCCTGGCGCGTCCGCTCAACGGTAACCCGGGGCCGTCTCTGTAGTGCACCGATGGTGGCCGACGCGGGGTTTTTAGTCGGTATTTCGGCGCGTGTTGTGGTAGGGACCCGACCCAGCGGCCGCCCGTCCACATCCACGGGCAGCACATCTCGCTGGGTTCGGAAGGCGCCGGCGAGTCCGACACACCCTCGCCCCTTCGGGGGTGGGATGGTCCGTAAAGGGATTTTCCCCGCGAGAAAAAAAAAAAAAAAAAAAAAAAGGTTAGGTTCGCAGACAACAACTAACCCGGCGCCGCAGAGGCCACGCGGGGCCGCCGTCCCTACCTTGGCGGCCCCCGAGACGTGACGCTACAAGCGTCTCATGCCGCGTCGCTAAGCGGCGGTGCAGAAGAGGCGGTCCTGGCGCGTCCGCTCAACGGTAACCCGGGGCCGTCTCTGTAGTGCACCGATGGTGGCCGACGCGGGGTTTTTAGTCGGTATTTCGGCGCGTATTGTGGTAGGGACCCGACCCAGCGGCCGCCCGTCCACATCCACGGGCGGCACAACATCTCGCTGGGCTCGGAAGGCGCCGGTGAGTCCGACACACCCTCGCCCCTTCGGGGGTGGGATGGTCCGTAAAGGGATTTTCCCCGCGAGAAAAAAAAAAAAAAAAAAAAAAAGGTTAGGTTCGCAGAGGCCACGCGGGGCCGCCGTCCCTACCTTGGCGGCCCCCGAGACGTGACGCTACAAGCGTCTCATGCCGCGTCGCTAAGCGGCGGTGCACAAAGAGGCGGTCTTGGCGCGTCCGTTCATCGGTATCCCGGGGCCGTCTCTCAAGTGCACTGATGGTGGCCGACGCGGGGTTTTTAGTCGGTATTTCGGCGCGTATTGTGGTAGGGACCCGACCCAGCGGCCGCCCGTCCACATCCACGGGCGGCACAACATCTCGCTGGGCTCGGAAGGCGCCGGTGAGTCCGACACACCCTCGCCCCTTCGGGGGTGGGATGGTCCGTAAAGGGATTTTCCCCGCGAGAAAAAAAAAAAAAAAAAAAAAAAAAAAAAAAAAAAAGGTTAGGTTAGGTTAGGTTAGGTTAGGTTAGGTTTTTTTTTTTTTTTTTTTTTTTTTGGGCGTTTAGACCCGCTGCTTCCCCTAACTAATACGTCAGAGTTGTTGGTATTCTCTCTGGGTGTAATACTTACTCCTAACTATGCCTATACTGACTCCTTCCTTGGGAGTTTAGAGTGTGCCCTATGTCCTTCGTTGGGACGTCCTGCTTATTGCCTAGGTAAGCTTATGTCTATAGTTCTTTATTTGTTTTTTATAAAATATGTTTACAGTCCTTATATCTATGTTTCTTATTTCTACTTATTACTATGTTTAATGACCTAAATCTATTTTATTACATTTTTGACTTACGTATCTAAAATCCATATAAACCTATTTTATATGTTTTAGAATTACTTATTTCTACTTATTTCTAATTATCATTCTATTCGCTACTTTTTTACAAAAAATTATAAATTTTGGTCTTCTGTACTTATCTTTCATGATTATACTTATATTTTCTATTTTATTTCTAAGTCAAGTTCCTGCTCTAGGTTCCATCGATCAACTATGTTGACTGGGCATTCAACCAACGCGTGCACTATAGACTCGCACATCGCAGGGTCACAGATGCATGCCGGGCTCTCCTTACACTTGAAACGATGCAAGTACTCGGAGAACCCGCCATGCCCCGTGAACACCTGCGTTGTGATATGGTCTATCGGGATTTTCCTCACCAAGCTGTGGGCCTCCACAGCGTCGGGGAAGAAGAGTTTGGTGGTGGACGCGGTTTCCCCTTCCACGTAGCGCCCGTTCCACTCGTCAACAGACTCCTTGCGGATTTGACTCTTGACGAATGAAACGGGACATCTATCGTAGTGGGGCCGCGTCTTGAGCTTCAGCGCAGCATCCTTTGCGAGCTCGTCGGCTCGCTCGTTTCCCTGCAACCCTGCGTGTGCTTTTATCCAAAAGAGCCTAATGTTTTGGTTGCGTTCGTTGGCAAGTTGTAATTTTGTATTAATTTCGAACGCCAGGGGATGCAGGGAGACGCCGCTAGCCACCGTTTCCAGGGCCGCCCTAGAGTCACTCAGGATGCTGCACTGCGGCCTCCCACTTTTAACTGCTTCTTCCACGGCCCTGTGGAGGGCCAGTATTTCTGCCTGGTAGACGGTGCAGAAGGATTCTAGTTTTAATTTTATGGATTTGGTCTCGGCGGCGTTCTCCCAAATGGAGACCGCCGCTCCGACTTTGCCTTTGATTTTGCTGCCATCGGTGAATAGGCAGAGGCCAGCGTTGAGTATCTCGTTCACTTCTGCACCGTCCACCAAGCATTGGTAAGTTACCCCGGTTCTCTGCGCTGGATGGTAGAGCTTTTCGAAGGCCACAGGACGTTCCACCTCTCGGTCTCCCACTGCGCGCCGGGAGTACCCCCTCTTGATTTCGTATAGGGAAGCATTTTCCCTTATGCGAATATCAAGGGGCAGTATCCCTGCCAGCAGTAGGGCCGAGTTTAGTGAGACCGTCCTGTAGGCCTTCGTCAGCTTCTGCGCGAAGCCTCTCTGCACCGCGGCGAGCTGTTTTCGCACCCCTAGCTTATTTGCGGCCGGTGCCCAAGCACTGGCTGCGTACAAAATCGTCGGTTCTACCACCGCTGTGTATAGTGTTTTCACCATCTCTGGCCCCAAGCCCCACTGGATTTTTGCCGCCCGAGATAACTGGTGGTAGAACGCCAGAGCCTTCCTGCAGACGTCTGTGATGTGCGCTTTGAAGGTCAGCCCGTCGTCAATGGTTACGCCCAGGATCTTGATCTGCTTTTCCAGGCCAATGTCCACCCCACCCATGTGAAGGATTGGAGAATCATATTTTAACTTGCGTGTGATCACCATCGCTTTTGTCTTGTGAGGCGCGAAATTGAGTTTGTTTTTGATTCCCCAATCCCTCACATACGCGAGGGTGTCATTGGCCTGGCGTTGGATCTGTGCCATCTCGTGTCCGTCGAATACGAGCACTACGTCATCCGCAAATGCTTGGCAGTGACATCCTCTGCCACTCAGCCCATACAGTAGTGGGTCGAGGAGCAGGTTCCAGAAAGTCGGACCCCCAATGGAGCCCTGGACGCATCCTTTGGAGGTCCACCTTTCTACTTCCTCCTCAGCGTATCTCACCCTGACCTTCCTGCTCTCTAGGTAGCTATCTATCACCCTTCGGATGTTAATTGGACATTTTTCCTCCGACAGTCTGACCCTTATGGCCGGCCACCAAGCGTTGTCGAAGGCTCCCTCTATATCCAATGAGATAACCACCGTTATCTTTTTCTCTTTTAATTTGGTTCTAATATGTTTCATTAGTATATAGAGGGAGTCTTCGGTGCTCCTCTGGGGCATAAAGCCAAACTGCCGGGGGTTTGTCCTTGGGTGAAGATGCCACCTAACCCGGCCCACTACCATCTTCTCCAGTATCTTTCCCATCACTGGCAAAAGGCCTATAGGTCTGTAGGACTTGACGTGCGTGTAGTCCTCCTTGGCAGGCTTAAGCCCTGGTCTGTCGAAGCTACGCACAGCGTTGCGTTGCGCGGAATGCGGTGTCAACTCGATTTTGTATGAAAAACATTGACATTGACATAACGTTACGCCGCAGTATGCGTCATCCAGCGTCTGCGGTGAGGGGTCAGCCGGGTGATGGGTAGACTGGTCTTTTGTGCTGTCACAGTATGCGTCGGTGTAGAGGGGCAAGTGTGGTGAAGCGCGGGGCGGATACACCGCACAACGTGCCGTCATTCTCATCATTTCGTCGCGGTAAGCGTATTTGCGCAATAGATTTATTTGAGGACAATATTTTTATCAATTTTTGTTTGGTTTAAACTTTTGTTTAGGCTGTGGCGCGTATATTGACTATGTGCTGCCGCACAGTACGTTTAATATAGTTCACTTACGTTCCCAATGACAATGCCGCAATATTACACCACGTAGGAATAAAACTTTAAAACCTTGCTTTGGTAAAAAAGATACAATTAAAAAGGAAAAATAATTAATATTTAATAAGTACAAGATTATAAAATGGAGTCAATTACATTTATTTTATTGTTATAAAAATGACGAACGGAACTGTATGTTTATTGTTCTAAGTACCTAGTACCCCATGCTTTTTAACAAAATATAGCAACGGAATTAGTTCCCAACTGATCAGGGTACAATTGGAGACGATTTATTAGTAGGTATTTATATACATTCAGTCTTTATCCCTATTCGCAGGGCACTTTATCAGCCCATATACGTCCCACTGCAGAGCACGGGTCTCCTCTACAATCGAGAATACGATTGAGAATGGTTAGGCCATACTAGCTGGCCTTATCCCTATATTTGCATAGAAAGAAATACAATCAACAAACAAACAAATTTTATATGAGCCCGAAAAAGTAGCTACAAAGAATCTTATGATGAGTTTTGTATCAGCCCATATACATACATTCGTTGTATAATGGTTGTATATTATCTTCGTAGTTATTTACAAAATCCAATTGCAAGATATAATAAACTATCGCCGTTCGACACAATTAGCACCACTCTCGTAGCACCTGGAGTGCATCATGTGATGACATGGTGCAATTTTAAATATGTAGTTCCTCATAGTAGTATCAAATTCTGTGTTTTCCGCTTTTTTCCATTCCCGTTCCATTAAAACCCCCTCTATATATATTGTAATTGTGCTACTTACACCTACGCACATATATTTTGAGCTCTGTGTTATGAATTCTGTTAAATACTAAAATAAAAATATTATTTTAAAAAGTGACCATCGGTATTGTTCCAGGTTTTGCTTGTGACAATTTTAAAGGAAAATAATTAAATCGTTATGGAATTTATTTTTACCCAATTACGGTACGATCAATAACGATAATGTAAGAAAGGATAACAACATAAATCCAGTGAAATTTAATTTGATCTGACAATAAGTTGTTTAGCCGAAAAAAATGTATTCAGCACACGCGTATTTCATTAGAATGATAGGAACCACTTATATCACGTATCAATATTGCGAAAATTGTCTCGTAAACATATATACCCAGTTTATTTAAAATGACGCACAAACATTTTTTTAAAGAAATTATATATATTTTCGAACTCAAATGATTGTTATTTGTTGTCATGGAAATTCAAGAAAACTTCAATGCGAAATTGCCATAGTAACGTTGGTTGTCAATGAACGGTTCTCCCATTGGTCAATAGTTTACGCACAGAGTGAAACCTATATGAGAACCACCTTTTTTGTTGTTATGTGAACTACGTTGCATGACGTCATGACGTTACCGCTTACCGCAGTGCCGCGCGTATTCTTCGCCAGACCAGGCCTTTACGGAGGATGATCACCGTAGCCTCCTTCCAGATGGTCGGGAAGTGGCCAAGTTCTAGGCACTTATTTGCCAGGGATAGGAAAAATTCCGGGTGGCTGTTTATGGCTTCCCTGCAGATATCCGCCGTTAAACCATCCGCTCCTGGGGCCTTCTTTGGGTTAAAGCTGTTTGCAGCCGCCCGGAGTTCCTCTACCGTAAATGGCGGGTCATGGGTTCCATCATCGACTGCAGCATTTACTTGGGCGGCTGCTTCCCTTATTCTTCGATGTTCTGGATTGTCTTTCAGCGGATCATCTGCAGGGTAGAACGTCACCGCCAGCAGTTCCGCCGATCCTTTGGAGTTGAGGATCTGCCCTCCACTGGTCAATGGCAGGTCCTCGTGCCTCTTGGAGATTTTTCCTATACATCTGTATATCCCTTCCCAGATGGTCTCTCTGTTTTGTGTCTTACAAAACTCCTTCCAACTTTCCGTTTGTGCCCTCTTGGCTTCTGACTCATATCTTTCTTTTGCTTGCAGGTACTCAGCGACGACCTTGGATCTTCGGACTGGTGCGGCGCATCGGATTCTTCTCTTCCTGGTGGTGACTTCTTTCTTCATCTTCGCGAGCTCTTTGGACCACCATGGTAAGTTTATATTATTTTTATTCTTCTTTACAGGTAATGTTTCTTCACATGTCTTCAAAATTATTTGCGTGTATCTGTTCACTATATTGTCCATTTCTGTTTTATTATTGATTTTTTCTATTTCTTCTT
This sequence comes from Hyles vespertilio, assembly GCA_009982885.2. Classification (NCBI taxonomy): domain Eukaryota; kingdom Metazoa; phylum Arthropoda; class Insecta; order Lepidoptera; family Sphingidae; genus Hyles; species Hyles vespertilio. Next base: position 10,820 of record WUWR02000335.1, on the reverse strand, counting down.
TTGTAATTTTTTGGTCTTTTATTATTTGTTCTAATTTTTTGTTAAACTGCTCCCAATTGGCTTTCTTTGTATTAAATTTTCTCGTCGTTTTTGAATTTTGTTTATAGTACTTTATTTTTATTTTGTTAATTTTAAATAAAATGCAATTATGATCGGAGCTTGCCATGGTGGTGTCTACTCTCCAGTCCTCCACCAGGTTGAGAAGATCCTCCGTGCACGCTGTCACGTCAATGTGGCTAGTCAAAAGCCTGCCTCCCCTCACTGTTTCAAATGTCGGCGTCGGGTCGTCGTTGAGCACCTGCAGTCCGTGCTCCAAGAGTGTACCCGCCATTTCGTCTCCCCTGGAGTCAGTGTCCCCGCTGCCCCACCAAACGCTTTTGGCGTTGGTGTCGCCCCCTATGAGGATTCCACGGGATCCCAGTTTTCCAACTATGTTCCCCAGTTGCTCCAAGTATGGCCCAATGGGTTTGTCAGGTTCAAAGTAGAACGAAATGACCACTAGTTCTCGGGCTCCGGTTTGGATCTTCACCACTGTGATGTTGGTTGTGGTTAGGGTCGGGCATTGGGTCACGATCAAGTCGTCATTGAACACCGCAATGGCTGACTTGACCACGGCCCCATGCCCATTATCACCCTGGAAGATCCTCACCCCCCGGTGATCTCTCATTCTACCTTGCCCCCCCACGTAGGGTTCCTGGAGCAGCGCGAAGTCGACCTTCCGCTGTTTGGCCTCCAGAAGAAATTCTAGCGTTGCTAGTTGTTTCCTCTGGAGGTTGGCTTGCGCCACGGTTGTCGACCCCGCGCCTGCTGGGGAAGGAGTCTGATCTGGGTTCCTAGAGTCCACCTTAGCAGTATGCTACGGCAGACCTAGCTAGGACATCCCACTTCCTCCTCACAGGGCACTCCGGGCTAAAGGCATTGTGATCGGCCCCGCCCAGCTTGGCTTTCGCGCAATTGCAGCACGTCGGGGGCGCCCTCGCCAGCCAGTCGGCACATTCCGACCTGTGGTGAGCACCCCCGCAGTGACTGCACGCGTCCACCTGCTCCCGGCAGAACCGCTTACCATGCCCGTAGCCCAGGCAGCGTGAGCACTGAATCAGGGGGGACTGATCCTCAACTCTGATTCTTTGGACATCTATATGGACCGACCCCGCCTCGGTGAGTCGCTTCCATACTATGGGTGGCACTTGTATCGCAACGTGCGACGCGTGCGGGTTCCTAGCCCTCCTCCTAAACTTCACCTTTAGGCTTGTGCCATCCCCGCACACGTCCCCGAGTAGTTCCTTATTTTGGATGACGAGTGCCCGTATTATATCTTCGTCCTTGTTATATGTTAGGACATCCCTCAGCAGGACCATGGGTTCTTTGTTTTTGACTTCCTCCAACTTTAGGTCCTTTCCCGCCTTGCTCAGCCTTTCTTTCACTCTACCTATTTCTTCCCTTGTCTTGCATCCAACGATAACTTTCCTATCCTTTGCCTTTCTAATCCTGTCTATTTTCATTCCTTCCTCTCTCGCGTTTAGTGTTGTTCTCACCTTCTCAAAGACCTCTTCCCCCGATGCCTCCTCGTTCGTGGCTGTTATGACGATGGAGTGCATCGTGGTCACTACTGGCTCTCTTTTCTTGTCTCCCGTTACTGCAGCTGCATAGCTTTTTCCTTCTTTCATATACTCTTTGTGTGCCTTTATCTCTTCCTTTAGCTCTGTCATTTCTTCTTTGTTCTTTTCTAGCATTTTGCTATGCTGGTCCAATTTCTTTAGCAGCAACTCGTGCTTGGTCCAGTCTTCTTTTGCCGAGTCTTTTGCCACATCTGCTTTCCCGACTGATTCGGGGCTCCGGGTCAAGTCTTTTATTTCTCTTCTTTGATCTTTCTTTCTTTCTCCTTCACTTTCTACTACTATTTTATATAACTTTTCAGTGGCCTCCAGTACGTCGTTTTTAATTTCTGTCTTAATGTTCCTGCTGTTGCCAATCTGCAGTTTTATTTTCATAAGGCATGCTTTTGCCTCGGCGACTCTACTCATGCCCACTGTGTTACTAAGCGGCGAAATCGTCGGGAGTGTCCTCTTTGTCTGCCCTTTTGTGTCTGGTTGAGGGGCTCTGGGCTTGGGTCTCGCAGGTCCGGCTGTGCCGCTTCCCTCCGGTCTCTCCATTTGAGCCTCAAGGCTCAGTCGTGCCTGCGCGACCTTTGTCCCTGGGATTTCCATCGGGCTTTGTTCTTTTTCCGGTGTTTTGCTTTTTGCTCTTGTTTCTTTAGCGGGCGTACGGAAGCCAAACATGCTTAGGGGCCAGAGGTGATGTTAGGGGAAATGTCAATAATAAAAAGAGCCTGCAAGTGTAAAGAGCTTGCAGGACTGAATTTGTCAAAATGAGTGGTTGATGAGTGTAAAGGCTCATCAACTGTCAACTGTCAGAATGTGGCTGTTTTCTATTTTTAAGTGTCAACAGCTCGCCGCGTGCAGCGAGGTGATCCTGTAGATCACGTATTTATAGTGCACGTCTAATTTTTTAATTGTCAATTCAGATAAGTACAGTTGATACAGTATAAATTAGTAAATAGTATATTTTCTGTCACAGACAGTTGAGTCTTATTTCTAGCTTATCCTACTTATTCTAATATACTACTCTGTTTTTCTTTTACAGGTATCCAGCGCCTCAATGGCTCAGGTCTCCAGCAAGGTAAGTATGTTTTTCTTTGTTTTGAGTTTACAGTGGGGGGGAGAGGGAAATTCGGGATTCCCTTGGGGCCAAAAGATAGGTCTCGAAGAGACGCTTCCATAAACCCAAGGTCGAGGGGTCTAGGATGGATATTGACGGAGATAGGTATAGGGGGGGTGAGGTTAAAATTTTTCGGGGCTGAAGGGGGAAGGGATGGGTATCGTGGGAAGAGTTTTAGAAGCTTCAAAATTTCTTTTGAAGTTTGGGGGGTCGAGGGTGGGGAATTTTGGAATTCGCATGGGGCCAAAAGATAGGTCTCACAGAGACGCTTCCAATGAACCCAAGATCGAGGGGTCTAAGATGGATATTAACGGAGTTATGGTTAGGGGGGGTGAGGAAAAATTTTTACGGGGTGAGGGGGGGAGGGAGGGGGTCTCGTGGGGGGACGTTTGGGAACTTCAAAACTTATTTTGAAGTGGAGGGTCGTGGGGGGGGGATACTGGGATACCCCTGGGGCCAAAAGATAGGTCTCGCCGAGACGCGTCTAATGAACCCAAGGTCAGAGGTCTAGGACGAATAGTGAAGGAGATATGGGTGGGGGGAAACGGTTAATATTTTGGGTTTGAGGAAGGGGTGGGAGGGGGAAGATCTCCCTCTGACGAAACAAACGAGTCCAAACTCAGGTACTCTATCTTTTATAACTACGGAGTTATGGCCGTTTAAAATTTTCCAAGATGGCGGCCTGTTTTGGCTTTTTGCTCGTTTCTGCCGTTCCTTTTGGTCGAATTTACCCGAGTTTGGGCTCGTTTCACTCGTACTGACCTCGCGGATGTACCTGTATTAAAAGTTTCACAAAATTTTTTGAAAATTTTATGTCAAATTTTTGAGGCTTAAAATGAGGGTCTCATCCCAGCTCAGCTACTATCAAAACCCGCTGCTCTCTACGACCAATAGTTTAGAAGCTACGGCTGTTTAAAAATTTTCAAAATGGCGGCCGTTGGCGCGGAAAACTCGTAACTCCCGCTCTATCTATCGCAGAGAACCCGTGTTTGGGCTCAAATTATGAGGAATTTTGTCCTCTTTAACAATATGACCAGAGAAGAATTTTAAGTTTAATATTTAATGAATTATTTACAAAAATGTGTTAAAAATGTAATAACTCGAAAACTATTTTTCGAAATTTTTTGTAAAAAATGCTTAAATTAACAGTAAATTATGTACTATTTTACAGTCTATTAAAATTTTTAAATTATCTAAAATTGGCGAAACACGTGTTTTTCAAAAATTATATTTTTCAAAATATTTCAAAAACTACCAATGGGAAAAATCCAAAATTTTAAAAGTAGGTTAGGCCTATGATTCCCTTTATGGGAAAAATATAAAATATATATGTTATTGATCTTATTTACTAGTTATCTAAAGTTAAAGTTTAAATTTTTTTTAAAAATTTACAATTTCGCTTACTGAGCTAAGTATGGACTTCTTTTTTGCGGTCTTCGACTGGATTCGGTCCTCCAGTGATGTCAGCTAGTCGATCCCGTCTTCAAAAATTTCCGCGCGCAGCTGGAACACGAACCTCGTGGCCACGCGGTACTTGTTTTTCTTCTTATATTTCCGCGAGCTCGACTCGGCTCGCGGAAAGAGGGGTGTCAAAATTTGCGCCTCAACGAGGGCTTTCAGGAGGCACCAAAAAATGTATGGGTCGTCGATCTATATCTCGAGCGCCAGGTCAAAAACCACTTTTCTAACCTCAAAATTGGTTAACTTCGCACTAAAACTTTTTATTCTTTCACTTCCGGGTCTGAGCACTATTTGCCCTTTATAGAGCGTCACTTTACACGCACTTTGACGTATCACACGTCGTTATCACTCAACTTTTCACTATTTTCTCGAATTTTTTCGTGCGGAGCGTTCCGTAAACACTGCTCTCGTGACCGCGGATCGAGTGCGACTGGTTAGGTTAGGTTAGGTTAGGTTAGGTTAGGTTAGGTTAGGTTAGGTTAGGTTAGGTTAGGTTAGGTTAGGTTAGGTTAGGTTAGGTTAGGTTAGGTTTGGTTTTTTTTTTTTTTTTTTTTTTGTTGGGGCGTTTAGCCCCACTGCTTCCCCTAACTTGCGCTAGAGACTTTGTGTACCGCTCTCTATATGTATACTTACTCCTATCTTACTATACTCCTTCATTGGGAGTTCAAGTGTTCCTATCTCCTTCGTAGGGAGGTCCTGCTGATGGCCTAGCTAGTTCTTATTTTATGGGTTTACTTTATTTAATTAATTTCTTATTTTACATTCTTCTTAAAGCTTATAATTACATTACTTACATTACAACCTAAATCTATTTTACATCTATTAACTTACGTTTCTAAAATAATATAACTTAATATTATATATTTTAGACTAACTATTTTACATCTTATTTCTATTTATTAAACTTATAGCTACTTTTTTACAAAAATTTATAAATTTAGGTCGTTTTTTACTATCTCTTATGATTCTACTTATATTATTTACAGTTATATCTACGTCTATTTCCTGTTCAGTATTGAATCTATCCAATATATGTACTGGGCATTCTACTATTGCGTGAATAATCGATTCGCTCACCGCAGGGTCACAGATGCATGCCGGGCTCTCCTTGCACTTGAATCGATTCAAATACTCGGAGAACCCGCCATGCCCCGTGAACACCTGCGTTGTGAGCGGGTCGATTCCGATCTTCTTTACCAGGCTGTAGGCCTCCACAGCGTCGGGGAAGAAGAGTTTGGTGGTTGACGCGGTCTCACCAGCGGCATAGCGCCCGCTCCATTCGTCAATCGACTCCTGACGGATTTGTCTTTTGACGAATGAAACGGGGCATTTGCCGTAATGTGGCCGCGTCTTCAGCTTTAGTGCAGCATCCTTCGCGAGCTCGTCTGCTCGCTCGTTTCCCTGCAACCCTGCGTGAGCTTTTATCCAAAAAAGTTTTATAATTTGGTTTTTGTGTTTTGCCGAAATTAAATTTTGATTGATCTTAACCGCCAGGGGATGCAGGGAATTTCCACTCGCCACCGTCTCCAGCGCCGCTCTCGAGTCGCTCAGGATGCTACACTGTGCCTTCCCACTCTTCAACGCCTCCTCCACGGCTCTATGGAGGGCCACAAGCTCTGCCTGGTAGACGGTGCAGAAGGACTCCAGTTTGATCTTTACTTTCTTCTTTTCTGCGGCATTTTCCCATATGGAAACTGCCGCACCTACTTTTCCTTGGATTTTGCTTCCGTCTGTAAATAGACAGAAGCAATCGTTCACGATCTGGTCCACTTCTGCACCGTCCACCACGCTTTGGTACTGTACCTTACCTCTTCGCGCCGGATGGTCTAGGCTTGCGAAGGCCACAGGACGTTCCACCTCCCGGTCTCCCACCACTCGCAGGGAGTAGCCCCTTTTGACTTCGTACAGGGAGGCATTTTCCCTGGCACGAATGTCAAGGGGCAGTATCCCTGCGAGTAGTAGGGCCGAGTTCAGTGAGACCGTCCTGTAGGCCTTCGTTAGCTTCTGCGCGAAGCCCCGCTGCACTACGGCGAGCTGCTTTTTGACCCCGAGCTTTTGCGCAGCTGGGGCCCAGACACTTGCTGCGTATAAGATGACAGGTTCCACTACTGCCATATATAGTAGCCTAATCATCTCTGGCCCTAGACCCCATTGTAGTCTCGCCGCCCGGGACAGCCGGTTGTAGAACGCGAGCGCCTTCCCGCATACCTCCCTTATGTGGGCTCCGAAGGTGAGCCCCTTGTCAATTATAACGCCCAGTATCTTTATCTGCTTTTCCAGGCCAATGTCCACCCCGCCCATGTGGAGGATTGGGGAATCATACTTTAGCTTCCGCGTCAACACCATAGCTTTTGTTTTTTGTGGAGCGAATTTCAGCTTGTTTCTGATTCCCCAATCCCTCACATAGGCAAGGTTTTCATTGGCCTGGCGTTGGATTTTGCCCATCTCGTCCCCGTCAATTACGAGCACCACGTCGTCCGCAAACGCTTGGCAGTAACATCCTCTCCTGTCTAGGCCGGATAGCAGTGGGTCGAGGAGCAGGTTCCAAAAAGTTGGTCCTCCGATAGAACCTTGTACGCAACCCTTTGTTGTCCGTCTCTCCACTTCCTCTTCCGCATACCTAACTTTTACTTTCCTGCTCTCGAGGTAGCTATCTATCACCCTTCGGATGTTGACTGGACAATTCTCCTCCGACAGTCTGACCCTAATTGCCGGCCACCAGGCGCTGTCGAAGGCTCCCTCTATGTCCAATGATATGAGCACAACGATCTTTTTCTCATTTATTTTTGCTCTTATGTGTTTCATTAAGACATAGAGGGAGTCCTCGGTGCTCCTTTGGGGCATAAAGCCAAACTGTCGGGGGCTCGTCCTCGGGTGTAGATGCCACCTCACTCGACCCACCACCATCTTCTCCAAAATTTTTCCCATCACCGGCAAAAGGCCTATAGGTCGGTAGGACTTTGCCTGTGTATAGTCCTCCTTGGCCGGCTTACGGAGGATAACCACCGTAGCCTGCTTCCAGATGGTCGGGAAGTGGCCAAGCTGTAGGCACTTATTTGCCAGTGATAGGAACAATTCCGGGTGGCTGTCTATTGCTTTTTTGCAGATGTCTGATGTAAGTCCATCTGCTCCCGGTGCCTTCTTCGGATTGAAGCTGTTGGTGGCCGCATGTAGTTCATCGATCGTAAATGGTGGGTCATGTGTTTCATCATTGACTACGTCATTTACTCGAGCGGCTGCTTCTCTTATTCTCTGATGGTCTGAGTTGTCTTCCTGCGGGTTATCTTCTGGGTAGAATGTTACTGCCAGCATTTCCGCCGATTTCCTTGCACTCAGGATCGTGTTTCCACTTTTCAATGGCAGGTCCTCGTGTTTTTTGGACACCCTTCCTATGCATCTGTAAATGCCGTCCCAGATATTTTCCCTGTCTTGGGTTTTACAATACTCCTTCCAACTTTCAATCTGTGCCCTCTTGGCTTCTAACTCATATTTTTCTTTTGATTGCAGGTACTCAGCGACGACTTTGGATCTTCGGACCGGCGCGGCACATCGGATTCTTCTCTTCCTGGTGGTGACTTCTTTCTTCATTCTGGCGAGCTCCTTAGACCACCATGGTAAGTTAATTTCATTTTTAGTCTTTTTTATTGGTATTGTTTCTTCACATATTTTTACTATTATTTCTGTATATGTTTCAACTATTTTGTCTATTTCTTTTTTATTCTTAATTTTACTTATCTCTCCTTCTGTTACTTTACGCTCCTCTATGATCTCCTCTAGTTTTCTAATGAATTGGTCCCAATTTGCTTTTCTAGTGTTAAATTTTCTTGTGGTTTTTGAGTTTAATTTTTTGTATTTTATCTTTGTTTTATTTATTTTATATACAATGCTGTTGTGGTCGGAGCTCGCCATCGTGGTATCGACCCTCCAGTCCTCCACCAGGTTGAGAAGGTCCTCCGTGCACGCCGTCACGTCAATGTGACTAGTGAGGAGCCTTCCTCCTCGGACTGTCTCGAACGTTGGCAACAAGCCGTCGTTGAGCACCTGCAATCCGTGTTCTTCCAGCATTCCTGCCATTGATTCCCCCCTGGTATCAGTGCTCCCACTGCCCCACCACACGCTTTTCGCGTTAGTGTCGCCCCCTATGAGAATTCCGCGGGATCCCAGTTTTTCAACTATGTTCCCCAGTTGCTCCAGGTATGGCCCTATGGGTTTGTCGGGTTCAAAGTAGAATGAGATGACCGCAAGTTCTCGGGCCCCAGTAAGGATCTTCACCACTACGATGTTGGTTGTGGTGAGGGTCGGGCATTGGGTCACAGTCAAGTCGTCATTGAACACAGCAATGGCTGACTTGACCACGGCCCCCTGCCCGTTATCTCCCTGGAAGATCCTTACCCCCCGGTGGTCCCTCACTCTACCTTGACCCCCCACATAGGGCTCCTGGAGAAGCGCGAAGTCGACCTTTCGCTGTTTGGCCTCCAGAAGAAACTCTAGCGTAGCCAGCTGTTTCCTCTGGAGGTTGGCTTGCGCCACGAATGTCGACCCCGCGCTCGCTGGGGAAGATGTCTGATCTGGGTTCCTGGGATCCACCTTAGCAATACGCCACGGCGGATCTCGCCAGGACATCCCACTTCCTCCTCACAGGGCACTCCGGGCTAAAGGCATTATGATCGGTTCCGCCAAGCTTGGCTTTTGCACAATTACAGCACGTCGGGGGCGCCCTCGCCAGCCAGTCAGCGCATTCCGACCTGTGGTGAGGACCCCCGCAGTGACTGCATGCATCCACCTGTTCCTGGCAGAACCGCTTCCCATGCCCATAGCCCAAGCAGCGAGAGCACTGAATCAGGGGAGACTGGTCTTCGACCCTGATTCTTTGCACATCGATGTGGACCGATCCCGCCTCTGTGAGTCGCTTCCACACCGTCGGCGGAACTTGGACCGCTACATGAGATGCGTGCGGGTTCCGCGCCCTTCTCCTGAATTTTACCTTCAGGCACGCGCCATCCCCGCACACGTCTCCGAGCAGGTCCTTGTTCTGGACGACGAGTGCTCGCACTATGTCCTCATCTGTGTTGTATGCGAGGACGTCCCTCAGCAGGACCAAAGGCTCCTTATTTTTCACTTCCTCCATGTTTAGTCCCTTCCCCGCTATTTTAATCCTGTTCTTTACCCTCCCAATTTCCTCTTTTGACTTGCACCCAACTATTACCTTTCGGTCCTTTCCCTTTCGAATCCTATCAATTTTTATTCCCTCTTCCCTTGCATTTAGTGTCGTCCTAATTCTTTCAAAGACCTCTTCCCCAGTTGCCTTTTGGTCTGATGCCGTTATCACTATGGAGTGCATTTCTGTGTCTCCTTGTTGCCCTTTTTTGGGGCCTGTCAATGCAGCTGCATAGGTTCTTCCTTCCTTCATGTCTTCCCTATGTGTCCTTATTTCCTCCTTCAGTCTTTCCATTTCTTCTTTATGTTTTCCCAGTGTCTCATTGTGTTCGTCTAGTTTTTTAAGGAGCTGTTCGTGTTTTGTCCAGTCCCCTGTTCCCAGTTCCTTCCTTTTTGCTAACTCCGGGCTTTGGGTCAGGTCTGCTCCCTTTTTCTGGTCCTTTTTTCTTTCCCCTTCCCCTTCCACTACGAGCCTATACAGCTTTTCCGTGGCTTCGAGGACGTCGTTTTTTATTTCTGTTTTTGTGTTCCGGCTGTTGCTCATCTGCAGCTTGATTTTCATCAGGCATGCTTTTGCCTCAGCTACTCTGCTCATACCTCCGGCGTTCCCGGGCGGCGAGGCTGTCAGGGCTGCTCGTTTAGTAGGCCCTTTTGTTTCTACTTGTGGGCCCCTGGGCTTCGGTTTCGAAGGCCCGGCCGTGCCGGTCCCTTCTGGTTTTTCCATCTGGGACTCCAGGCTCAGTCGCGCCTGCGCAACCTTTGACCCTGGCCTTTCTATTGGGCTTTGTTCCTTTTCTGGGGTCTTACTTTTTTCCCTGGTCTCCTTTGCTGGGGTGCGGAAGCCAAACATTTTAGTGAAGGGCCAGAGATAATGTTAGGGGAATGCGTCAAAAGTTTAAAATTTTCCCACAAGTGTATAGGGCTTGTGGAAAGTCAACTACTTACTACTATGTTAGTGAGTGTAAAGGCTCACTAACTGTCAAAACCTTATTGTAATAATACCTTTTATTTTCCAGGTAAAAGCAGCTCGCCGTGTGCGCCCGGGTGCTATCCCGGTATTACCCAGGTAAGTATATCAATAAAATTTTTATACAATAGCTTACTATCTAACACAATATATTATTGAGATGTGACTGAGTTGACCAGTTTTGGTTAGGTTTGGTTAGGTTAGGTTAGGTTAGGTTAGGTTAGGTTAGGTTAGGTTAGGTTAGGTTAGGTTAGGTTAGGTTAGGTTAGGTTAGGTTAGGTTAGGTTAGGTTAGGTTAGGTTAGGTTAGGTTAGGTTAGGTTAGGTTAGGTTTTTTTTTTTTTTTTTTTTTTTTTTTTTTATTTTTTTTTTTATTTGGGGCGTTTAGCCCCGCTGCTTCCCCTAACTAGAGTCAGAGTCATTTCGTACTCTCTTTATGTCTATACTTACTCCTAACTAATCCTATCTCCTTCTTTGGGAGATCCTTCTTATCGCCTATCGCCTTCTAGGAGGTCCTA